>JAJAGP010002975.1:0-89809 GCA_025084515.1 Ancistrus triradiatus
TGGACAGGTGTCTTTTATACAGATAACGAGGTCAAACAGGTACCATTAATACAGGTAACGAGTGGAGGACAGAAGAGCTTCCTAAAGAAGAAGTTACAGGTCTGTGAGAGCCAGAAATCTTGCTTGTTTGTGGGTGACCAAATACTTATTTTCCACCATGATTTACAATTAAATTCTTTAACAATCCTACAATGTGATTTACTGGATTATTATTTTCTCATTTTGTCTCTCAGAGTTGGTGTACTTATGATGAAAATTACAGACCTCTCTCATCTTTGTAAATAGGCGAACTTGCACAATCAGTGGCTGACTAAATACTTTTTTGCCCCACTGTATATTAATTAATATAACCTATATTGACTATAACAGAAATCATCGGTTTTATTTATAGGGTGCCTTTCCCAAGTTCTCGGTTGCTTTACATATGGAAATGAAAGGCAAAAATAAACTTCAATCACAATAACCAGCAACAAGTATGTGCAGGCTATGACTGAGGGTAATATTGATTTTCAATGTTTGGAATACATACTCTTAAATAATTGAACTTCCACTGAGTAGTATAGAAGAAGATCATTCTTTGTGCATCTAAACTGAGCAAAGTAAGTAAAATTATTTGGGGCAAAGTGACATTTATATAGAGGCGAGAAGAAATATTTTATATTGAATACAGGTTGTAACTTAACGACTGCACTTGGCACATCACTTGGGTTAAGATTCTAGCTGCTAAAAAGAGCATTGCAGTACTCAATTCTTGTATTTATGTGCTAAAAGGACCTCTAATATATCATACACAACATTAAAACCACTGGCAGCTGATGTGCATAACATTGAAAGTGTGAAACTGTGGGCAATATTCTGCCAAGGAAACCTTGGGTTCTGGCATTCATGTGGATGATACTTTGACACATGACACATACAGTCTGTTAACATTGTTGCAGACCAAGTACACCCCTTTATGGCAATGGTCTTCCCAAATAGCAGTGACCTCTTTCATCAGGATATTGTGTTCGTGGCCCACTGTAAAAATTGTTCAGGAAGGGTTTGAGAAACATGACAGAGTTCAGGGAGTTGACTTCTGGTCTCCGAATTCCAAAGATCTCAATCCATTCAAGCATCTATAGAATGTGCAAAACAAGCAAGTCAGATCCCTCGAGGCTCCACCTCATAACTTACAGGACTTAAAGGACCTGCTGCTAATATCTTGGTGGACACCATCAGAGGTCTTGTGGAGTCCATGCCTTGATGGGTTATTGCTTCGGAGGCACAAGACCTACTGGGTCCTACTGTATATTAGGCAAGTTATGGCTGATTGGACTGTGGTAGCCTAGGGGTTATGTTCTGGACTAGGGTTCAAATCCCACCTCTGCCAAGCCTCCACTGCCAAACCCACAATTGCTTGGATTGCAAGATTGTCAGCAGGTGTAACAGCTTTTAATGAAGCAGTCCAATCAGTTACTTGTTACATTTATGAAAGCACTGACACTGATCATACACACAATACTCAATAATGCATATTATGTTAATGTAGACGTTTCTCAACCTGTGGCTATTGGACAATTTGTGGCCCATAACACATACAGTCTTTTCCAAAACTTGGACACCACTTGTTAAATTACATGTTTTGCTAACACAGTGACTACATTGAACAAACCTAAACATTTATATTATAATATAAATAAGAATATATGCTTTCTAATATTTCCATGCAGATATTAATACACAATTTAGGCCCATTAGTACATTTCATGTATGCACATAACAATGGCTGGGTCGTTATTATACTATATCAGTACTACTGTTTATTAACACTATCTGATACCAGCTTCCTTCCCAAGGCACATTTCCTTCCAAGATTCAGATATATTTAATTGTACTGTGAATATACAGATGTATGATGATAATATTTTTTTCTTTTTCTGTGAATGTACACAAGATGGGAGTTGCACATTCGAAGCTTTTGTGAGGATACAAGTAGATCTGTATCTTAAAGCACAAAGACGGTCTGCGTTGACAGTACCAAGTATTATACCACCATCTTGTGGTAACATTTTCAATTGCAAATAAGTAAAACGGGCTAAAAAAATAGTCACGTGTGTCTGGAAACCAAAATTTCGTTGACAAATGTCCCAAATTCTGTGACTTCCTTTGATGCGTGTCTTTTTGTTTTATATCAAATATGATACCACACATTTACAGTCCTAATTGTTACAAATCATTGCGTCTATAGATAAAGTTCTGAGTCTGGCCAACACCTGATTATTTAGTTTTAGCCTATATTAGTCAACGTGCAAACAAACAGACATTGAACATTAAGCCGCTGCCATTAGTGCCTGTGACTAATTATTTTGTCCAGGTAGCTCGTAATCCTCTCTTTCTTCAGAGAAAGTCTTGTATCTGCATGTTTTGATGGGTGTGCCCCGTGTCATACGCTTGGAAGATGTGGAAGATATTTCTCTTAGGTTTGCCCGACGCCATGAGACATGGTTTTACACAATATTAGGAGCGCAAAGCCAAAAGGTGTTTTTAAAATCCAAATAAATGCAAGTGTACTTCTTCAGAATGGCTTGTTCACAGGTGTTGGGTTCTAGAACAAACTGTATTATTGTTTCATGATTTGTATTAATGTTCATAGATTTATAGGTCTTCTTTATTATTATTATTATTATTATTATTATTATTATTATTAGAAATAGCAGTACAACCCCAAATTAGAAAAAGTTGGCATGGCATGGAAAATGGAAATAATAATAATAATAATAATAATAATAATAATAATAATAATAATAATAATAATAATAATAAAACAGTGTTCCTTTCATTGACTTTCATTGTATTACAGACACTATAAACCCCAGATATTTCTTTTTTTTTCCTAGTCAACTTCATTTAATTTGTTAATTCTTGCATTTCATGTCTGCAAAAGAGTCCAAGGAAGGTGGGAAGGTTGCAATTTAGAGGCTAATAATGACATAAAAAAAATGATGTGTATTTCAAATGGGTGAATGTTAACAGGGTAATCCTGATTTGGTGCAAAAGCTGTATCCACAAAAGGCAGAGACTTTGAGGAGCAAATATGCGTAGAGGATGCATAAAAAAATTATTGAAATGTTTAAAAGAAAGACTGGAAGGGATTTACATATGTCCTAACTTTATGAGATTTGTGGTTTATCAGATTTGTGGGACTGTGGTGTCTTAACCCACAATTGCTTGGATTGAAAGACTGTATAAGTTGTAAGTCGCTCTGGATAAGGGTGTCTGCTAAATGCTGTAAATGTAAATGTGGTTGAAGTAGTAGTATTAGAAGTAGTAATAGCAGTAGTAGTCATACCAATAGCAGTAGTTATTTTTGGTATGCTGTAACTATAACAAATAAAGATTAGCATCAGGTCAGCAAATCAGGGAAGCATAAAATATGCATGCTTAAATCACAATGCATTCACCTTAAACTTTGTCAAGCAGTTAAATAGTATTAAATTCTAAAGCAATCTGGCACATTGTAATACAAAAGTCCATTGCTAAAGATAGTCAGCCCCTGACATTTACATCACTTAGCAGACACCTTTACCCAGAGCAACTTGCAATTTATATGTTCTTACAATTCAAGCAACTATGGGATTTGAACCCTGGGCTTTCTGGGATAAAATCCAGTACGTTAACCACTAAGCTACCACAGTCCCAGCTGGAAAGTAGATTACTTTTTACCTAAGCATAAACAGTAGCAATCATGAGATTACTGAAGGGTGTGTGCAAATAATTGAGTATTTATCGATAGAAAAAGGGCCAATGCAAACAACAACAAAAAATCACATGATTATTTGAGCTCATAAAGGGTTTGGGGTGATGATTTAGGCATTCATTTCATGTTATGCTAAACTGGAGCCTGTTAGCTTTCATTACTTGTTAGCTTCATTTGTAGCTTCAGCGCTTTAAGACTAGCAATTAGGAAGCACAAACTAACTTAGCTGATCAGGTACATTTTATGAAACTTGACTCATTTACTTTAATTATCCAGTGTTAGTTCACTACTACTATCTTATTTGCATTGATTATCCATAACCGTTCATACTGGACCTTAAAGCAGGAGAACTCTAATGCTATAGAAGACTTTTAGCAACATAAACACTCGCTGGCTCCCACCATGTCCTGTTTACTCTGCGCAAACACACAGACAGGGAACACTCCAGTCTTCAAAACTGCTACTTACGTTGATTGACTGTATGTGTGCGGTGTGTGTTCGTCTGCTCGTACGTGTGGCAGCGTAATTGTGTGTGCAAGTTATGGTGCATGGGTTTGTGTCATATCCCATAAATGAGCGTTTGCATAATCATGACCTCATCATCCACTGTTTGGCTTTCCCACTGCTCGCCAGACCACGAGGGAGGCATACAATGTGCATCTATGCAGCCTAACCGTCGGTAATTGCCGCAGTCATAATGTGCCGCTGTACAGCTAATTCAGTCTGCTGGCAGGCCTGTGACCATGCTGACTTGTTCCTTTTCCATGCAATTTGAGTTAACCAAGAAATGAGGTAACGGCATTGCTAATAGGGATAAATGACAAGCTTTGTAAGAGTGTTTTGCCTAAGAGGCTTGATTACCTCACGGGACTCAAGATTATTCATAGGGAGACAAAAGGAGGCCTGGAGAGAGCACTGGTTTTTGTGCACGTCTCCTTTTCGAGTCCATGGCTGTTGTGCATGCCCGGTGGGGACATTGTTAACCACAGTAACCTATCTGTGTGGAGAACAGCAAGTTCCTGTCCAAAGGTCTGGCACTGCGGGTGACTCGATCTTCATCCGCATCATGTGGGATGTTCATGGACATCCTCCCTGTCTGTGTAGGGTTAGCATTCTCCACAAAAGACTGTCTTGGTTTTACTCTGGCCTGTACTGAAGTTCAGAAATGCATTCCTCTAGCTACTACTGTGAGAAAAACCTGTATAATGTGTATGCTCAAGTATTTTCTGATTCCTGCAGCTTATGAAATGCCAGGTCATTATTAATAATTCCAGACGTTGGCTGCTGAGAAGTAAGTCTCTGTGCCATGCTAATGCCAAGTGAAATCATATGGACCAGGGAATTACCAGGATTTCTCAGTTAATTCCTCATAATATGAGGTCTGTTCACACTACTACTACTACTAAAAATTAAGCAAATCATGGCACCCGTCTCATCCAACCAAAGAATATGTCCTAGGTGTTTAAGCATGACATTGTAGCCTTTCACAGCTCAAAGTCTCAAATATGTGTACCATTTTAAAGGACAGAGCTCATCTCCAAGCCTCACCTCCAGCCTTTTTCTATTCACTGGAACACCTCACTTATAGACTTTAAATAGACTTTAAATGCTTTTTCAGTCCTCAACTGTCAATGATTCAATTATTAGTTACCCCAGATGGTTATATACCGTTTAAATCCTTGAATGTAAAGAATTCATCAATAAATATTCTCAAGCAAGTAACATGCCAGCATGATTGGTTGTGTCTGAGGAAGGGGAGGTTGTGATGGACTGGCATCCCAACCAGGGTACACTTATGTCTGCACATTGTGTTATTTGAAACAGATGGCAGACCTCTGTGTTGCTGACGAGGACAAAGGAAAATTTTTATTTACTCTTTTAATCTGACATCAGTAATTAATTCAGAAACCCAGCTTTTGAACTTAAACAAAAATGTCGAATTGCTGGAAAACTCAGCATGCAGTTGTGTCTCAGGCAGATATGTAAATGATTACAGGTGTGGTCTGATTAGACACTGGGTCTTGCCACAAAAGGGTGTAAAAGTGCTCGCCTCGCTGCCCTATGAAAAGACTCTCAGAGGCTAGGATGGTTGTTTTGACAAATTGCATGCAATCTAGGCCGGTCTGACCTAGCTGTTAGGAGGTGTTGGGAGCAGTGGTTCCTTGAGGGCACACACACATGGCAAACAGGCTCTGGACAGCCCAGACAGATCATCAGTAGAGAGAATTGTTTGATCCGCCAACACCACAAGCCACTCCCACAATTTCATTGTCCACCATCAAGACACAGGTGATATCTTCACTACACAGCCCATCTCTGCCTGAGACATTTCCAGGTGCTTAGTAGAAGGAAATTTGTTGTCATGGCACCCATTATGTGCCTTTCCATTGACAGCCATAACAGGGTACTAGAGGCTCCTTTCGACTGTACAGTTTTCTCTAATAAGCTCTAATATTGTAATTACTTACATGTAACATCACTGCATTCCTACATATAAAGTTTCATAGGATTCCAACAACACCTCCTTGGTGTGTTATTTTTATACGTCAGTGAGTCCATTAAGCTTTTAATTGTCCTAACAACAAATCATTCATCAGAAATTTAGCAAAAACAAAGGAGATGCACTCCTGAGACCTGTTCCACCACATTCTTGTCACTGCTCGTTGCTGCAGTGAACTGTTGGGGTGGGAGCTGAAAACCGTGACATTCACTTTCAAAGTGAAATTCATTGTATTCTTGTAAACAAAGATGAAATGATGAAAAGATTTAAATGCTTTCAACTGTTTGAATCTAATAACATTGAGTGGAAAAACACTGATTTTGCAAATTTGGGTTTGGCCCATTTTTCTTGCCCAAGAGTGTGTGTAAAATATATGCAAATCCCTTTGCCTTTAATAGAACACAGTGAAGTTAAGTTTGTTCAAACTTTGTCTTGTATTCTGCTTTCCTCCCACTTTCCAAACCATACAAGTGTGAAGATCGGTCCTAGGTGTGAATATGTTCAAGTGAACCCTATAATTTGTTGGCACTCAATCCAGGCTCTGAGCCAACCTTGACCCTAGCCAGGACAACCAAATGAATGCCCCAAAATGGTCAAACTAGGACTTCAAAAGTAGCAAAAGAGACAATTATAACTCTAATTGCAATTGCAACTTTGAGCGTAACGAAGCTGAATGTAGTGCAGCTAGCTGTTCAGACAGATCTGACTGGATCTTAAATTTGTGATGGACAGATTTTATGCAGTCTGAACCTCCCTGATCAGTATCCTCCTGGCTCAGTCATGCAGTTTGGAAGGAGAACACAAATATAAACAAGGTGTTGGTGGTGCCATATACTTTCTGCTTCTTTATAATGCCCTGAAATATTGTTGTATCCTTCCAAATTGTGATCACATATTTATCTGACTTTATCTATATTTCAAAACCGGCAACTGGTCCGACCAGTCAGATTGGATTTGTTCTAAATTTAACATCAATAAATGCTTGACACCTGTTGCTGTGAGAGGTTTGTGATGACAGCAACAACAATAAGAGTATGATAAAGCACCTTAGCCTGAAGCAAATGTCATGTCTTTCGGTGTTTGTGGGAGGATGCATGTGTTCAATCACAATTAAACTAAGATAAACTTTTAGCAATTTTTAGATTTTATGAAGTAATATGTCGCTCAACAAGAGGAGGATTTGAAAGGGTCGGGCAAGAGTACCAGCACAAAATAAAACATTTAAGACTAAGTACATATAAAGTAAAGGCAGAAATGATAAAGGTTGGGCATAATTGGGTGTTACACTATATAAATCATATTCCATTGTAGAATCTCCATGGCTGTATTCAAAATGGCACACTACATACAACTCGCTTACTAAAGCTGCCTAAAAGTCAAGGCAAGTCAGATTTATTTATTTACTGTAGCACTTATTATTGGAGCATTTTCTCAAAGCAGCTGTACAATTTTAGATCTTCTCATATCTAGGGCTAATCCCAAATTGAGCAAGCCTAAGGTGAATGTGGCAAGGAAAAAGTCCCTAAACCTTGGGAGGACCAAGACCCAAAAAGGGACCCAACCTCCTTCGGTGGCGTAGATGATTAATGCAAGAATGAAATGAATTTAAGTCTATAGTAATAGTTAAAAAAGTAACATAAAAATATGCATATCAGCATTATTTAGTCCAATACACTTAGTCACTTTAGGATCTTGAGTTCTTGGCAGGAAAGTCCTTAGCAGCATGTCGTTCCCCAGCCAACCAGAGGAGGCAGAGAGTTGATGGAATCAAAAGTAGTATGCAGTATGCAGTATGCGACCAAAAAGAAAATCTGTAGTGTCCTAAAGATACCCTGATGGTGTATAACTCTGGTCAAATCGTCCCGTATGTAGGGAGCGCTATCTTCATGGTGTGCTGGATCCCATCACGCACCTCACCAGCTCAGCTTGCCTGCTTCACCAAAACAACTTTGCCGCCAATAACACTACAAAGGAGAATGCTGCCAACTCTGATGATAAATATGAATATAGTGATTGTATTGAGATATATTCTCATCAGAATAAGGCTAATACAATTTTAAAAAGATAAGTTTGAGGTAAATGCATGGTAAATGGTCACGTGAGGGCAGTTGGGTAGTGTAGTAGTACGCTACATCGTTTGACAGAACTCGTTACTATACTGCATACTACATAGAGGGAGCAGCATTAAGAGCATTAAGTAGAGGTGGGTATTGGAAAGGGCTTCATGATACGTGGGTCACGATATGATTATATGACGATACATTGCGATACAAGGCATAATGCGATATTCCACATAGTTCACTAAAAATATAAAAACAGCTGAAATACGGTGTACAATCTGAGTCGTCTTAATACATGCAATCACATTGATAATTCAGCAGACAAATTGAGTCGAAACAATGTACTGCGGCATCTACAGGAGCGGATATCGTAGTTTACACCCCAT
The DNA here is from genome assembly GCA_025084515.1 of Ancistrus triradiatus. Lineage (NCBI taxonomy): Eukaryota > Metazoa > Chordata > Actinopteri > Siluriformes > Loricariidae > Ancistrus > Ancistrus triradiatus. Next base: position 8,683 of record JAJAGP010002975.1, read on the forward strand.
TAAATGTGTTTTTTTTCTTCCTTAAAAAAAAATCGATATTTTTAGCTGAAAATTGATGTACTATATTGTGAAAATAAGTATCGCGATATTTTGCTGTATTGATTTTTTTGCACAGCCCTAGTATGAAGTATGCAGTAGAGTAGTGTACCATTTTAAATACAGCCCATGTTTGAATGGCTAACTGAGTATCTTACATATACTCCATGCTACGTAGTATAAGCACAATTGTGTCATCACCATGGCAACCAAAATCTGGATGTGCCAGCAAAAGTCTGAATAGATGAATCGGATTTGGTCTCTTGCAGTTTGCAGTGCAAACACTCAACACTAAACATAAGATACGAGAAAGAAACTGTATGTGCCCTGCAGTCTTACCGTAGTCATAAAGTTGCTTGCCGATGCGCTACTGAACTCATGATAAACAATAATATCCAACGTGCATAACAACAAGCGAGGCAGGACACAATGTTTTCGGTGCATGGCGTGAAAAAAGCACAAGTCACAGCAGCACTACACAACCATCGTGACAAATACTAGTCAGTCACTCCATGAATGCTCAGAGTGTAGGTGCGAGCAGCCATCAGATGCGCCAAAACTGCCTGGCTTTCACCACACTTAAACAACACTAAACACATTTGGCTAATAATAAACCATCAGGCTGAGAGTGAGTGTTGTGTGGGCTGTGTGCTTTGGGGTCACTGGGATGTGTTGGGCCATGGTGAGCTTGGAGCCACAGGGGAGCTAGTGTCCCTGAAAAGTGCACTTCACCCTAATGTGGCTTGACAGCATGAGAGTGGCGCTTGTGCTGTGTGCTCGGACCTTTCTAATTACCAGTGCGACGGAAGGGGCAGCACAGAGGACGACTGTGTTCCCAGCAGGTCAGCCATGCTGGAGACACTCTGGCAGAGACAGAATCATCACTCAGGTGGTGCCCATCAGACCTCGAACACATTCACAGGCCCCACACAGAGAACAGCATTCACTGGCTCTTGGCTACAGCCGAAGAGGAAGAACAGGAGAAGGGGGCATGGGGAGCAAAATGTGATGTCTGGGTTTAGTTGCGAGATGCTGAGATAGAGAGATGCCCAAAGCTAAAGAATAGGTTCATGCTATACTGAGATACAAGTTGTTCTTGTTTGGTTAAGGATATAGATACTGAAGTACAGTATGGATTTTTTCTTTAGTTGTCTAGTAGATAAACAAACAGCTTGTATGGCAGAAGAAAGTTTTAGACAAAAACAATACTCAAACAAAAACAACAGAGAATTACAGAGAATTAGGGAAACAATAATAGCATTCATCAAATCACACAAACCAAGTGACAAAAGTTTAGTAGATTCAACAGTTTCCATCAAAAATAGATATACAGAATGCAGCTAATGCTGATTACAAGGTTAATCATAGGCAGGAAGATAGCCAGTCATATCTGCAACCCCAAATTAGAGAAAAATGGACCCAAAGAATATCCAAGATATTCCATTTGTCTGGTCAACCTAAATTTGTTTATTAATAAATGTAATTTCCTGCATTTCAGCCCTGCAACACATTCCAAAACAGTTGATTGTAATCATGATTTGGTACAAAAGCAATATCCACGACTATTTAGTCTTTGAGGAGCAAAGATGGGCAGAGGATCTCAGTTTGTTAACAAATATATGGGAAAATTATTGAAATGTTTAAAAATACTATTATATTCAGAACATATTTTATTTCAGCTAACAAATAGCCAATATAGCTACTAAATATTTGCCTTACTGTCTGTAATATTTCTGTAATTATTTCATCCCACCGAGTTTTAACAAGCTTTTGGGGTTAGCAAATAATACACAGTACCTATGGAAAATCAACATATGACTTCTAAAATATGTCAAACTACTGATGAACTACTGTGGACTGTGGTAGCCTAGCGGTTAAGGTACTGGACTATAGACCAAAAGGTTTAGGGTTCAAATCCCACCTCTGCCAAGCTGCCACTGTTGGGTCCTTGAGCAAGACCCTTAACCCACAATTGCTTAGACTGTAAGACTGTATCAATTGTAAGTCTCTCTGGATAAGGGCGTCTGCTAAATGCTGTAAATGTAAAATGATCAGCACCCTGGTGCAATTCTGATTTAGTCTGTTTGGATATGTTTCTACCAGATTTGTAAATGAAACACCTGTAAGTCCTTTACATACCTCTTGATAGCTTCCCTGATCAGTGTCCTCTGTCTCAGTCATCCAGTTTGGAGGGATGACAAATATTTCTTAATATTGCTCTGTAATTCAAAGGATAGTTAAAGCCATTGAAATATTTTTGTATCCTGCTCCTAACTTGTACGTTTACAAAACTTTATCCTGTTCAAAACACCTTTCCAATCATGCTGCATTATTTGTGTTGCCATGCACCAGTTGTAGTGGAATCCTCAAGGGACAACAGGTTTTTGTATGATGTCAGATGAACACTGGTGTGTGATCTGGAAGTTTTAAAATGGGATCACTTATCCAAACCAAGTAATTAAATTTTAATAATTGATCAGAATGTTGTAGTGTTATTTTCACTTTGATATTGATGATGAAACTGTAAATACAGCTCTAAAAGGTTCTAAATGTATGTGTGTTCCAAATTTGAATTTTCTGCGTGTAAGGGTGTAAGTAATCCCTGACCAGAATGAAGCAATAATACAATGAATGAATGAAGATACCTTGGCATAATCTCAAACCAATATTTAGTCTTGCAGCTGTAGTAGCTAGGCACCGACCGTCTGATGGCATAGGCAACAATTTCTTAGCCCCCTGTTCAAGGCAAAACTGGGATAGTTTTAGGGCTCAGGAGGTACTAGTTTTAAGATGACCCTTGATATTCAAGAACTGATGCAGCCAAAGTCTTAGTGGGGCAGCTATGGCATTAGGAAACGGAATGAATTCTAAAATCCACAGTCTGCAAGGCTATGAAATTCCTGAACACTGCCAAGCAGTGAAAAGCCTCCTGTTGACAGATAGGCAACGCATTCCTCCATCCCAAGCTGTAAGCCAGTATGCTGTCTGTAAGCGAAGCTTGCATTTTTGCACATACCTGCCTCATTTCTGCGAGTGCCCACCAAACACGTACGCCTACACATGGGCTACTCTGTTCCCAACAAACTCAAATCAGGTTCAGCTATATAAAATATGGCATCCAGACACCAGAATCAGTGGCCTGGGCCCAAACAGCGATCCCCACCTTCCCATTAGACAGAAGTCCACAGTGAAAAGCAATAAGAGGGAAACACCAGAAATGCTGAACCAGCCAATAATGTTCAGTAACTTACTAGTCTCAGAGAGATGCATAAATTAATTAATGTAAGCTCTAAGACATTAAGCATTTGATTTACATAGCAGCTCTTGTGTCTTGGAGATAAGAGCAAGCTGTGGAAATGGCAGTTCCTGAGGACCAGGATCTACTATGAGCCTTATGGATAAAGTGGATACTGAGATGAATCAATTTTCCTGCTTGGTGGTTGCAAGTCATTAAAACTTGACTAAAAAGAAGGTTGCTAGTTTAATCCTGGTTTTGCCCTTAATCAGGGCACTTAAGATTCAACTGCTCAGCTCCATTATAATGCTATAAATTAAATTACCATTGTGTTTTGTGGGATTGATGGTGGTGCAAAAGTGTTACTACTACAAAAACAGATACAGTATTTACAGTATTGCCTCAGAGTTAAAACTACAGAACCTGTTTAGACATTATCTTATGTACAACTCTGGAAAAAAACAATAAGAGCCCACTCCAAATGTTCTTAAAATCAACATATCTACATGTATGGTAGCAATTCCATTCCAGTAACTGATGAATTCAAGTACAGACACACCTCATTCTACTTAATGAGGTACAGATTAGGTGATCACCTGAACTAAATCTTATTTATTAAGGAAAAGTATAAGACACACGAAAGCTGTGATTGAAATATTGATTTCTGAACACATTAAACAAGTTAAAACATTAGTATTGTTTTGTTCGAAAATGAATATAACCTTTATTTGTATTGCTAATCAAGGTGTGAAAACAGTAGCATCTTTATTTTGACCAGTTGTCATTTACAGCAAATAAATGCTCTTGTCGTTGCTTCAAATGAATATTTGTATTTGGAATTTGTCAGTGATGTTTAGAATCAAACAAAACGTTCCTTTAATTTTCTAGAGCTGTATGTCTCAGATTAAGTCTTTACCCATAGAGTATACTGTTGTAGTTCAAATTCAAGTAAGGTATTATAGACATTTGCTGATAGAGTGAACAACTTCACTTAGATTTCCATTTCTACTGAGTTTTGTGTATATTGGCCTTGTGTCCTATTAAGTGTAGGTTGAAAAACAGTGGTTGTATCTGATGCTTGTGAACGACGCAGGGTTATAAAGCTTCTGATGTTTGTTTATTTGGTTTATTTAATGTTGCTATCAGCATCAGTGGCCATTAAGGTTACATCCATATACAAGGTTACATCAAGACTAGTCATATATACACTCAAGTCAACGCCAATTTGGTGTAATCAATGAATCGAACACACAGGTCTTTGGACTGTGGGAGGAAACACCCAGCGTAAATCCTTGCGGACACAGGGATGGGCTGAGAGCCCCTCATTGTTACCCACCGAGCCGCCAATCAGCAATGATATTAAACATTATGCCTTATCAGGGATGTCATGTTCCTTCTAGTTGTTGCCTTTGCCTTGCTCAATAGGTGCCTACAACAGGTTCTTTAGAAAGTTAAATTTAATCCAGACTATCTGTTGTGAAATTATACACCTGATTGACTATCTCTCCATTAGTCTGTCATCTGCCATGCTTTAGTTATAGAGTCTGAAGGTCAGGACACACACACAAAACACACACAAAGTTTGTCTTTCTATCACTGTGGGGACTTTCATGTGACATACAATTACTGTAGCTAACTACAAGACATCTGGTTCTCACCATAATATATAAACTTGAACACCCCCCAACATCCGTTAATCTTCATCAACATCCTATAACAGATAATAGACAGTAGTGTAAATGAGGACAAGGTTCTATCATATCCACACATTCAGGACACCATGAAGCAGTGAATAAAACAAACTAAAATGAAGTAATACCAGACAAATTGGCATAGAGCTGAGAAACTAAGACACAGTGTTCTCTTTGGTAATTATTCCTCGTGTTTAAAAAGCCCTGGTTTAGAGAACAGAGAGCACAGAGTACGAGTAGCAGACCCTGCAGCTCAGGGAGGGAGGGATGAGAAGCTGTGGTAAACCTCACTGCCTGGTGTGAGGAAGCATGGGAAATGCGTGGGACTCTACATGACCGCGGTGAGCGGTTCTGGCCTGACGCTTTGGGCCTGATCCAGATCAGCCTCAGTGACTGACACTACAGGAGCCAAGGCCTTGACATAGCCATCCAGTCAGCCCCTCAGCCCACATGGCTCCACAACTAACCCACCATGGAGCCCAGCTATGCTTCTCACAGCCCAAATTCAACAGGCCTTCAGGGAAATACGCCAAAAATTACAGAGATAGCTGGGATGTGCTCGCAGCTGTCTAGAAAATCTACCGCATATAGGGCTATAATATTGTCACCTTTCCATGGTTAATAACAGTCTACCAGAATTGATTAGTTAGCTAGCTATGTTAGGAAAATGAAATCATCTGAGTGTTAACTCTAACAGAACTAGTTATACTGTAAGGCGAGGAAACATGTAAAGGTGTCACATGCAGAATGCAATGGACCTAATGACATCAAGTATGAGGCGAATGGCAAGCCCATAATGGTCCCTTTGTAGTAAAACTGCTCGTCTGGGACAATATACTTTCCAAAATGCTGCATGCTTCTGGGACAGCTGTCAGTTTAACTGCTCACTGATATCTCTGGTCATCACAGTGGGAGAAACTGATTACCGAGGGGCCATAATTAAATGGAACCCTCAAACTAGCCTGGATAAAACCTTTTGAGCTTTTACGTGGAATGTCCAAATTGTTACCAATGTGTGCCTCCTATTCCTCTTGTTCCCTGCAAAGTGCACCAGTCAACATCCAGACAGGAAAGCTCTCCTTTTGGTATTTGTTCAGGTTCATAAAATCAGACAGCGCTGTTTATTTCGTAAGCCAGTGTTGAACCAATGAATCAGCCAATTTGTATGCATAGCTTTGTTTGAACAATTGGATAACCTAGTTAAATAGGGTAGATAAACACCAGTATAAAATACTATAACATTTATACACTTTTATGAACTGTAATATGGAACTACACTACCTCTCTAGAAAATTCTGAGAACTGAAGTTATAGGTTTTGATTAACATTAGTTAGCTAATCATACAAATTACTCTTCAACATAAACAGCTAAATATGTGCAATGTTTTAATAAGTAAACAATTTTGGTTGATTTTATGAACAGAAATTCAACTCATGTTTTAAACTTGACTTAATGCTTTCTGGTGAGTCACCCATTCATCTTGAGTATCATCTTTTTCCTGGTCATCGAGTCGTGAATCTGGTTCTATCATAGTAACTCCTGATCTAACAGCTCTTGGCATGTTTTAGGAGGTGAGAGGGGAACCACATACCCAAGTACAAACAGTAACAGAACCCTGAACCCTGGAGCTGTGAATGCACCTGGCAATTATCATTACAATGTATTAAAATATAATAATGGCACGTCTTTGTTAGGATTTTACCTAAAGTTTTATGACTTTAAATGCAGAGTATTGATAATACCACAAAAACACAATAACTCCTAAGACCCGTTTCAACACAATCTGTTTGACTCATCGACTAATTATCAAGCTGTTTATAATTTGGATCAGGTGTGTCTGAGTAATCCTTCATTATTTGAAGACAGTCCTGACATGTCTTTTACAGTGGTGCTTGAAAGTCTGTGAACCCTTTAAATTTTTTATATTTTTGCATAAATATGACCTAAAACATTATCAGATTTTCATACAAGTCCTAAAAGTAGATAAAGAGAACCCAGATAAACAAATGACACAAAAATGTTATACTTGGTCATTTATTTATTGAGGAAAATGATCCAATATTAGATATTAGTGAGTGACAAAAGTATGTGAACATTTCATTTCAGTATCTGGTGTGACCTTTCCTGCTTAGACTCAGGATCCTGGAGAGGCTCTGTGCATCGGACTACTTAATACCGATGTGCATATTTTACATTTTATTTGAGCTATCACTCCGAGACTTATTAGTTTAGATACAGTAAGTATTTAGTCAGAAACTGATTGTGCAAGTTCTTCAACTTAGAAAAATGAGAGACGTCGGTAATTTTCATCATAGGTACTCTTCTTCTTTAACCATTCGTCGATAGAACGACTTATGTGCTTAAGGTCGTTGTCTTGCTGCATGAGTTCTATTTTGATCTCATTCATGCAAAAAACATTCTTCCAATAACCTTCTGGCTTGTCCACGTGATCTTTAGCAATCTGCAGATGAGCAGCAATGTTCTTTTTGGAGAGCAGTGGCTTTCTCCTTGCAACCCTGCCATGCACACCACTGTTGTTCAGTGTTCTTCTGATGGTGGACTCATGAACATTAACATTAGCCAATGTGAGAGAGGCCTTCAGTTGCTTAGAAGTTACCCTGGGGTCCTTTGTGACCTCACCAACTATTACACGCCTTGCTCTTGAAGTGATCTTTGTTGGTCGACCACTCCTGGGGAGGGTAACAATGGTCTTGAATTTCCTCCATTTGTACACAACCTGTCTGACTGTGGATTGGTGGAGTCCAAACTCTTTAGAGATGGTTTTGTAACCTCTTCCAGCTGATGAGCATCAACAACTCTTGTTTTGAGGTCCTCAGAAATCTCCTTTGTTTGTGCCATGATACACTTCCACAAACATGTGTTGTGAAGAGCAGACTTTGATAGATCCCTGTTCTTTAAATAAAACAGGGTGCCCACTCACACCTGATTGTCATTCCTTTGATTGAAAACACCTGACTCTAATTTCACCTTCAAATGAACTGCTAATCCTAGAGGTTCACATACTTTTGCCACTCAGTAATATGTAATATTGGATCATTTTCCTCAATAAATAAATGACCAAGTATAATATTTGTGTCTCATTTGTTTAACTGGGTTCTCTTTATCTACTTTTAGGACTTGTGTGAAAATCTGATGATGTTTTAGGTCATATTTATGCAGCAATATAGAACATTCTAAAGGGTTCACAAACTTTCAAGCACCACTGTAAGAATACATTCAGTATTTAATCTCAGGCGGTCAGATCATAAATAAAAGTAAATACAGTGAGAGATTATCAGATTAATGGCCAAGCAAAACAAGACATGAAATGAAGATTACACCGAAGTAGTGAATGTTATTGTGCATTTTGTCTTGATAAATAAACTGGTTAAACTTTTACCTGACTTGTATACAAAATGTAATAATACTAATGCAGTAAAATCGTTATACTCTTTGTTAAGCTAGCAAAGTAATCAGCTAAAGTAGTGAAGGGAATTCATGGGAATTATTCAACATTCGCCACCAGGGGGCAAAATGATTTCAGATACCTTTCCATGGTGTAATTTGCAAACAAAACCTCTGGCAGCAGACCTAAGCTTCATTCCTTCCCAAACCTCTTCCCCAAATCCACACACAAGAGACCAAACGTGAATATAACCTCTAATTTCGCATCTGTATTGTTTGACCCTAATATTTAAATGGCTGTAATTGATTGAGACATTGGAATGGAATAAAATCAATGCATTCCTTACCTAAAGGTTATGCCAAGACTGCTGTAAATTATCAGGTACATGTGTGTGCTCCACTTGTATGGAAAACTGACTGAGCTGTTCTGAAAGAAGGCCTAGCACCATGAGATGTATTGTGCAAGTTCATGGTATGGACAATACAATAACATTGAGAAATGTTGTCTCTACAAATGCGTATCATATAGACCGCAAGGATCCATGAAGGATCCATGAAACTTACAAAATAATGAAGACATGCCAAAATGTGAAGAGAATGTCCAGAGCTACATGACCTGTTACACTCTTTTCTGCATCAGTTCCATTTTTTAACTGACATATGAAATCTAGCACCTCTGCAATGACTGTACTGTCATTGTGATAGGATCATCTATACCCGCATTGCTTATTTAATTTATACCCCACAGTACAGGCCTATCGTCATCCAGACAAATGTGACAAGTATGGCGACCCCTGTCATAAAACAAGCTCCATTTGCTTGGTAAAGTATTTAGTAGATCATTTATGTTTATATTTCTTGTGTACTTTATTAACTGATTGTGAGTATTCTGATACACAAAGGGTTTGTCATTGTATAAATGAGTTGTGTCATGGTTGAGAAGCAAGAATGTCCAAAATTAGTTTCGTTAGGATGAATATTTTGAAATACTGCTACCAACGAGCTATAAAAAGCAAACAACGAAACAATAAACTGCTTTCTGGAAGAAATTAATTTAGTATAAATAGATATCTCAGCTTGCAACAAGTAAATCCTTCATCAGCAATGTTGGGCATTACATCACTTGTGTGTCTGAGGGACTCTGGAGTTACCCAACTCCCTCTTTTCTGGCCAGCTCTTATGGTTTGTACTAATGTCCTGGATTTGAAACCTAGCATCGTAAAATCATGTTATTTGATTTCCCTTTCCCATGCTTTATAGACTGAGAAAACAAGTCTCATATCTATTAGCGAATCGGAAAGAAAAGATCTACAGTGGTGCTTGAAAACCCTTGTGAACCCTTTAGAACCCTTTAGAATTTTTTGTATTTCTGCATAAATAAGACCTAAGACGTCATCAGATTTTCACACAAGTCCTAAAAGTAGATAAAGAGAACCCAGTTAAACAAATGAGACAAAAATATTATACTTCGTCATTTATTTCTTGAGAATATTAGTGTGTGGCAAAAGTATTTGAAACTCTAGGATTAGCAGTTAATTTGAAGATGAAATTAGAGTCAGGTGTTTCCAATCAATGGGATGACAATCAGGTGTGAGTGGGCACCCTGTTTTATTTAAAGAACAGGGATCTATCAAAGTCTGTTCTTCACAACACGTTTGTGGAAGTGTATCATGCCACGAACACAGGAGATTTTTGAGGACCTCAGAAAAAGAGTTGTTGATGCTCATCAGGCTGGAAAAGGTTACAAAACCATATCTAAAGAGTTTGGACTCCACCAATCCACAGTCAGACAGATTGTGTACAAATGGAGGAAATTCAAGACGATTGTTACCCTCCCCAAGAGTGGTCGACCAACAAAGATCACTCCAAGAGCAAGGCGTGTGATAGTTGGCGAGGTCACAAAAGACCCCAGGGTAACTTCTAAGCAACTGAAGGCCTCTCTCATATTGGTTAATGTTAATGTTCATGAGTCCACAACACTGAACAACAATGGTGTGCAAGTCAAGGTTGCAAGGAGAAAGCCACTGCTCTCCAAAAAGAGCAAAAAGAGCTTTCAATCACTGATGAAACAATGAATTCTGAATTATATCAGAGAATTCTAAAGGAAAATGTCAGGACATCTCTCCATGAACTCAATCTCAAGAGAAGGTGGGTCATGCAGCAAGACAACGACCCTAAGCACACAAGTTGTTCTACCAAAGAAAGGTTAAAGAAGAATAAAGTTCAAGTTTTGGAATGGTCAAGACAAAGTCCTGACCTTAATCCAATGGAAATGTTGTGGAAGGACCTGAAGTGAGCAGTTAATGTGAGGAAACCCACCAACATCCCAGAGCTGAAGCTGTTCTATAAGGAGGAATGGGCTAAAATTCCTCCAAGCCGGTGTGCAGGACTGATCAACAGCTACAGGAAACGTTTAGTTGCAGTTATTGCTGCACAGGGGGGGTCACCCCAGATACTGAAAGCAAAGGTTCACATACTTTTTGACACTCACTAATATGTAATAATGGATCATTTTTCCTCATAAATAAATTAACCAAGTATAATATTTTGTCTCATTTGTTTAACTGGGTTCTCTTTATCTACTTTTAGGACTTATGTGAAAATCTGATGATGTTTTAGGTCGTATTTATGCAGAAATACAGAAAATTCTAAAGGGTTCACAAACTTTCAAGCACCACTGTAGAAGGCCTTGCTATTCCGTGTGGAGCTAGTACTAATGTTTCACATGCAAACATGTGTATGTGTGTTTACATGTGTTTGAATACATGTGCGTGCCCTGGGTGAGAAGCAAGAAGAACATCTAGCATCTGCTCTCTCAGCTGCATTATGTGTTGTACCCTGTGTACTGATGCTATCAGGCATGATGTCACTTCTTTAACTACGCAATGAAAAGGATAGTTTAATGTAGTGGAATGGAAATAAAATTAGTGATGCATGGAAATGTGATATGAGACTCCTGCCTAATCTGCTTTAAAAATTTAAACTGATAGAAAAACAGATGTGACTGTCAATGTTGGCCTCAGGCACCTCAAACATCTTGTCATTTTAGCACTGTAGCATGAAACAGGCAAACTGAGTCATTCTCAGAGATGCTTTGATCACAGAGCCTCCACTCGAAACAGCACAAACTTCGAAATTACAACCATTAGTTGCTACGTGATGTTCTGCAGTATTAACATGTTAGGTTTCTGCTCACAGCTCTTGCCATATTTGATATGCTCTTTGTCAGATTTAATAATATCCTTCCTTATTTCATGTGTTCATTGCTTAATTATATTCATAATCTTCAGTGCATCCTAATAAAATCACATCATGTAGATGATGTTCCGACTGCAGGATTGGATTCGATTGATTGCTTCATGATGGCAGGAGAATCAGGCTGTTTAAATCAGCATCTAGGGTGCAGAGGCAATTTGCTAGCCCACCACCATGGTGACCTGGACTTGAGTCCAGACAGTCCCAGCGTTAGGCATCATGCAGGCACGATTGCCCATATCTGAAGGAGGGGATTCTGGGATGGAGGGTCATCCCCAGGATTGCAACAGCTACCCCAAACCAGTCCTACAACAGACTGGTGCCCTGTTCAGGGTGAATGCTTAACCTGCACACTGAGATCTTAGATGGGCTCTGGACCCCCAATAACTCTGATCAGGATAAACAGGGGTAAACTAATAATAATAATAACTAAATGAGCATTTGTAGGCCTTTTAATGTAAAGGGGCATTAATGTTGCTCTAATTGTTCAATAAATTAATGTCTTTCAGTAGATATTTAGTCAGGATCATGGTAGTTTGCCAACAGTAAAGTGCATATTTAATATATGCACTTATATGCACTTTACCCATTTAATATAGCTACCAACCATGCACACATTAAGCAATGTTTGAATTAATAGCAATAAGAAAAACATATATAAAAAGGTCACTTTAAATTGATTTTGTGCACTATACCATTAGCTACCGTTAAATTAGTGTGCAGTGCTAATTAGTGTCCCCCACTATGTCAGTGTCATTGCAGTGCTGAGACTGATCCACTGCCCATATAATCATATAACCTGATCTGTGGTGGCCACAGATTTCTAATGACCATTAGAAAATGGAGTAAATGGGACTAACAAAGTATGACACTGGTTGTATATAGCTTTTGTGTTTTCTGTGGAGTTTACTATTTTCCTATTTTAGCATCCCAAAACTATACCAGGACATAACAGAATTCCTTGTCTAGGATTTATTTCATTATTTATGAGCGATCAGTGTTTGATCATAGTGGTTGTGTTGGTTGAGCATTTTAATAAATTAGATATGCCACTGCTGGATTGTGCTAAATGCTAGTTCTTCCTTCATGGCAATATATGTTAGTTTGATATGTTATTTGCCTTTTTGTATTTGGAGGTTTTCCTGAGTGAGGATGTCGTCTCTGTCAGGGGTAGTACTTTAAGCGTTCAAATGTTTTGTAGCCAATCTCTGAAGTTTTCCAGTAATTATTTTCCATTCCGCACACTGCTACTAAAAAGGTAGTGTAAACTGTACTCAATCAGACATTGTTGTCTCAGGAGATCCTAGCTGGGAGGAGTCTCTCTCAGGTGTTTCTCAGCCTGCCCAATCCCTGGGACTGACAGAGCTTGATAATAGACCCCAATCATTTTTGGAGGACCCAGTTTTGCAGATCCGGTTAAAAGGGATAAAGCTGGAGATTACGCATTAGGACTGTGAGGTACTGCTGTTGCAATTTCAGGAGAAGAATATGGATGCCAGCAGGGAAATGTCAGTTTATCCAAAGCTCATACCTTGGCCACAGAGTATCTTCTCCCCTATGACTGTGTCTCCAACTTCCACCGGTGTTGACATGCACCACTTGTTCCAGGTCTGACTTCTCTAGGTCTTAATTTTGACAAAATACACCACATTGCTTTAGTTTAGTTATTTAGATAGAGCATGAAATTAATGTTTATTTTTCAGTTTTTGACCATATCACAACTAATTTTATGTAGTCTTATACACTTTGGACATTGTTATTATATTGTAGATTTACTGGCAAAATTCAGGAAGTTTGTTCTACTTGCCAGGCCCGTCTGAAGTTTGCCAGAGAGCATATGGATGATCCAGAAGAGGATTGGGAGAATATCATGTGGTCAGATGAAACCAAAATAGAACTTTTTGGTAAAAACTCAACTGGAGGAAGAAATATGCTGAGTTGCATCTCAAGAGCACCATACCTACTGTGAAGCATGGGGGTGGAAACCTGATGCTTTGGGGCTGTTTTTCTGCAAAGGAGACAGGATGACTGATGTGTGTTAAGAGAATAATGAACAGGGCCCTGTATCGTGAGATTTTAAGCCAAAATGTCCTTCCATCAGTGAGAGAATTGAAGATGGAACGTGGCTGGGTCCTCCAGCATGACAATGATCCCAAACACACTGCTCGGGCAGCGAAGGAGTGGCTCCATAAAAGCATTTCAAGGTCCTGGAGTGACCTAGCCAGTCTCCAGACCTCAACCCCATAGAAAATTAGTGGAGGGAGTTGAAAGTCCGTGTTGCCCCAAAACATCACTGTTCTAGAGGAGATCTGCATGGAGGAATGGGCCAAAATACCAGCTACAGTGTGTGCCAACCTGGTGAAGACTTACAGGAAACGTTTGACCTCTGTCATTGTCAACAAAGGTTATGCTACAAAGTATTGAGTTGAACTTTTGTTATTGACTTAATACTTATTTTCCACCATAATTTACAATTAAATTCTTTAAAAATCTTACAATGTGATTTCCTGGATTTTTTTTCTCATTTTATCTCTCATAGTTGAAGTGTACCTATGATGAAAATTACAGACCTCTCTCATCTTTCTAAGTAGGAGAACTTGCACAATCAGTGGTTGACTAAATACTTTTTTGCTCCACTGTATGTGTTACACATAAGACATTGTTTACATTGCCTCTGTCTCAGCAGGAGCTGCCCCCTCTGTGTTGGGAAATCTTTTGTTAATGCTATGAATGTTTCTATTGCCATAAATTTGGTCATTTTAATATAACCTGTCCTGTAGTGAAGTGCAAGGATGCTAAACAGCAAGGTTCCGCTAAACAGGTTAGTTCTTTGAGTTGTTTGACTGAATGCTCACCGCTGCAATTGAGTATTGAAATGATATTCTTACTGGTTTAGCAGTAACTAAGTGTCAATGGTGTTAAAAGACTTGTTCAGATTTTGAGAGATGCTGGCGCAGCTCAGCCAGTAATTTTGAACAGCACTCTACTGCTTTTGGACACTTCTCATAGTGGCAGTGCTGTGTTAATTCAGGGAGTAGAGCTTGAGGTCATTTGTGTGCCTTTGCATAATATGCATTTTAAGACTAAAGAGCCATCTTTTTTCATAAAACTCACTACTTATTCAGTTAGTTAAACACCAGTCAGTGATGTTTCTGTTATTATGGGAAATGACCTAGGAGGTAGCCAGTTATGCATATACCTGAGGTTGTTGCAAATCCCATTGCTAGTAGTGATGAATCTCTAGAGCAGCAGTACCCTGCTTGTGTGATAATGTGCAAAAAATGATTAAAGAAATTAGTTGATCTGTCTAATTTCTTACCCAAGGATGAAACATCTCAGTTTGGAGGCAGAGGCTGATTCTACTTTACTCTTGAATTGTGAGAACCTCATTTTAGCTCAGAAAGAGGATTCTTCTTTGACTCCATGTTTCCAGTCTGTTGAGTAAACCAGATTTGGAATAACCTTCTGTGGCTTACTTTGTCATAGATGGATTACTGAGGCGATCTTCCAAGTTGAGATACCACAGCCATGTACTGGCCTGGGTTGACCACCCAGGACCACCATTATTCTGAACTTACTAGACTTCACAAGATTTCTTGTCAGTTTCAAGTGTGTAAAGCTGTGGAAACCCAACCATGTTATTCCTCCTGCCCCACAAAAAAACAACAACAACAAAAACTATGAAAAAAGTGTGTCCTCTCGGGCAAATGGTCATAATTTATGCACCATCTGTTCTTGCAGGTCCTGCATGAGCTTAACATTGAACGTCAGGTTTCCAGTTATTACCACCCTGAGTCACAGAGCACATTGCCAAATTTGACTTCTGAGGATAAGCAGAAGTTGAGGCATTAATCAGCAAACTTCCTTTGTTGTTTTCTGGTCTCGTTTACTTGGAGGTTGGGCCTATGTTCTCATCCCGATGAAGAGGATTCACATGACCACCTCTTTTTTTGTGTGGGGATATTATGACATACGATGTGTCTTGTTCATATTGCTGTGTTTTTGTCTCTCTCTGAATGAGCATGTCAGAGGTCACTGATGTCACTTGTGCTGTTTTCATGTTTTGAGCCTGCACGTGAGAGCAGAGGTTACTTCATGCTTGAACTTCCTGCTCCTACTCATTTGAAAATAATTAGAAACTTGTTTTTACTCAATGTGATTCTAATTTTTGAAACTTGATTTTATATTCACATTTTGAGAAACCTAGATAGAGAGTTCTACAGGGTCAAGATCTAGTATCAAAGATGGCTTCCTACTATTCTGGTTCTTAGTTTTGGGAGCAGAGGTTTCAGCATTCAGGTTTGTAACGTGACAGAAAGTTGCAGAGCTAGAGTGGGGCTTAGAGGTCAATAGATATACTTGAAAATAATTTTATTATGATGATATATGTAAGCAACTAGCGCAGTGTGATGTGACCCCCCTCCCCACCCCCAACTGTTTCTGAAGCAGTGTAATAACTTAAAGCCAAGTGCAAGCACTACCATTCCCAGAGCAGTAATTCTACTATGGTATTTTTTAAAATGGGGCATAGGGTAATTTTTTTTTTAATGCTACTATAATTACCTGCACTCTGGCAAACAGAGATACTATTACCTAGGTCAATATTATTCCCTCTACTCTTGGCAATAGTGAGGCAATTATATAAAATAGGACAGGTGTTCAGATGTTACAGCTTTCACTTTTCTCTAGCTATCCACTATCCAAAAACTGCACACCTGATGCCAATCTCAATATATTAGCGTTATAGCATTGACATTAGTGATGACGACTGTAATTGCTCAGTGATTGCAATGCAGTGGCAGGAACACAATTATTAGACAGCTTAATCAGTAGAGAACACTCGGTTACTTGTTTCCATGTCGCCTTTCAAACAAAAGAGACATTGTGTTAATGACACTAACTATAAACTTAACTTCATAAGTCAATGCCATAATTCATGCATGAAAATTAACATCTGATAGCGAAGCTTTTTTTTGGAAAAAATGCTAAAACTAAATGATTGTGTTCTGTTCCAGTCGCTAACAGACACAGACGCTACAGAACAGAACTGAGGTGCCCTTGATTACTTTTGGGTACTCAAATTATGACCTTGCTAATGCATGAAAACTGGCAGGTAATGCCATGCTGAAATGTCTAAAATGCCTGAGGTACAGTGTGTCCAGCATGGTCAATTCAGTACACTTCATCTCCATTTTACAGTTGGCCTACTATTTTTAGAGCTGGTTAAATATATGCTGGAATTTGGACTCCACATTCCCTAACCGCATGCATGTGGGAAATCAAGCCTTATTACAGCAATTCAGCACTGGAAGAGGAACGCCGGTAAAGTAAGCTCGGGAAATTGAGGGGGGGTAGGTTGGAGGAGCGTCGGGTGGCAATGCAGTCAGTCTGCTCCAAATCAGAGTTGTCATTCCACACGTTGTATGTTTAGTGAACGCATTCAAAGCCGCAGTGCACACGGCAGGAGGCCTGGAGTCGATGCCATTGTTGGCATGATGCCCTGAACTGCCTTGCCTGGTGAAGTTATTCTGGAATGAATCCCACTGAGCTTCTCACTGTGCAGAAGGCTCAAGTGAGTTTTTATTGTCATAGCATCCACATACAATGGAATGAAATATAATGCCTTAGGGAACATGGTGCAACATAGTAGTCCACACACGGACGGGGTGAACCACAGAGGAGTTGAGACAGTACATCAAGTGGAATGTACAATGTGAGTTTCAGTGACTTTGAGTCCATGCATTTGGTTTCCCTTTTGGTTTGATAAATCACATCTAATTCCCTTCAGCGATTCTGAGTTTCAGATAGCTGACAAGTGAGCATTCCCCAAATCGCATCGCATGACAGTCCGAGTTGCGTGGGACAGCAGGCCATACTTTGTGGTATGCTCTTGCCTTCTCCAAGCACATGTGTTACATTTGAGTGGAAAAAAAGATAAACAGATTCTGCCAAGTTACGATCCAGACGTGGACAATTAAAGAGTCATGCAGATTAAAAGCCTGTTTGCTTTGTCCAGACAGTCAGGGGCTTCTAGCAAGATTTAATATCATGCTGTGGCATCTCAGCACATATAAGTGAGTCGTTTCTTTTTATCACAGTTTCTATTCTTAGCCTATCAGATGGTAATTGGCCTTAGCATCTGAGACTCATTTTCAACAATCAATGCCTAAATCCATCTGATAGGCAGCATCAGCATATGTACACCATTTCCTTGCGAGCAAACAAACAAGAACAAGGACGATTCTAATACAGGGACAATGCTGTAAACTGTAAAATGCCACTAGAGAAGTGCTGGGAGAATTTCCTTTTTCCATCTTATGTGTACCAAACAAAGCAAAGTCAGGCCATGCTGAATCTTATTAGTGCATAATTGAAAATCATGACCCATATTCAAAGCAAGAGATAAAACACAGCCAAATAGCATCATCAAATATTAGTCCATAATCATACATTCAAAACTTGGGTAATAGTCAAAAGGAGATGTTTACAATCAATTACGAACTTAGAGTGGTAACTGGGAAATCCTAGGACACTGCATATTGGAATTATAGAAACCAAGGACCACAAAAACAGGGAAAAAAGTACATCATATAACATTTAATGATTTGCATATTTACAACTGCCGATTTGTGTTACACTTCGTGAAGTGTTAGCTTCACCTACAGCCAAGCCCAGCATCTGGGGGACGTTTAGTTGGGCAATGCCCCACCCACCAATCTGCAAGCCCCACTAAATTTCTGATGAAACCCAATTACTGATTGTTTACTTTTTGTTTAAATTAAAATATGTACAGTGGGACAAAAAAAGTATTTATTCAGCCACTGACTGTGCAAGGTCTCCTACTTAGAAAGATGAGAGAGGTCTGTAATTTTCATCATAGGTACACTTCAACTATGAGAGCCAAAATGAGAAAAAAAATCTAGGAAATCACATTGTAAGATTTTTTAAGAATTAATTGTAAATTATTGTGGAAATTAAGTATTTGGTCAATAAATTTTACCTTTATCTCTCTCATCTTTCTAATTCGAAGAACTTACACAATCAGTGACTGACTAAATACTTTTTTGCCCCAATGTATAGGCAGTAAAATATATACAGCAAATATAAAATATATGACAGATTTTAGAATTATTTGTGCTTAGATTGCTTGGCCTATTAGATAGAGTTAAAGAGATTTAGGAATGAGTTGCAGGATGCTGTGTTGACTAGGTTCATAACAGTGACATTCAGCTTTATTGAGGTAAATTAGGAAGTGAATTATGCAAATGCACAGGGTGTAGCCAGTGACACAGACTTATTTTATTATAAAATCTGTACTAACCAGGGTTTATTGTACCTCTGAGCTGAGATATGGCACCTGTGATCTCTGCTCTAATCTAAAGTTAATGCAGAGTAGGGCTAAAGCTAAAATTACTCTCTACACCCTATGAAGTGCACTATATGGAGCTTGGAATAATGGCATATACATTTATAGTGCAATGCATATTATATAAGAAGGCTTAGCCATAGGAGTACTTAAATATTTTAGAATGACATAATGAGTCCATGTGTATTTTTCATGTCAATTGGCTGAAAAGGCCAAACTAAAAAGACTGCCAAAAACTATTGAAAGCTACACTTAACTGGCGTCGGCTCCATTTTGGCAGTCTAGTAGATGGTAGAGAAAGAACTTTAAAAGCTCGGAGTCTATGGCTGTGCTTTTAGCACTTCTTGATGAAAACAAGTATAATTCCATCTTGTCATGTCCTGGGTAAGTTGACAAATATGCTTTATTTGTCACTGCAAGAAAATTAGTCTCTCAGCCTGTTTCCTTCTGCCTTTGCTAATGAGGGTTGCTTGCAGTGAATATAAATAAAGGATGGATTTTTTTTGTGTGTATAGATATTATATATATTATGTGTGTACATACATACACACACACACACATATATATATATATATACATATATTATATATATATATATATATATATATATATATATATATATATATATATATATATATATCTATATATCTATATATCTATATCTATATATATATATCTATATATATATATATATATGACACTATGACATAAATACACACAAGTCCTCAAAGTAGATAAAGAGAACCCAGTTAAACAAATGACACAAAAAAAAATTTTATAGAGGAAAATGATCCTATGTTACATATTAGTGAGTGCCAAAAGTATGTGGACCTTTGCTTTCAGTATCTGGTGTGACCCCCCTGTGCAGCAATAACTGCAACTAAACGTTTCCTGTTGATCAGTCCTGCACACCTGCTTGGAGGAATTTTAGCCCATTCCTCCATACAGAACAGCTTCAGCTCTGGGATGTTGGTGGGTTTCCTCACATTAGCTGCTCACTTCAGGTCCTTCTACAACATTTCGATTGGATTAAGGTCAAAACTTTGACTTGGCCATTCCAAAACAAGAGCTTTATTCTTCTTTAACCTTTCTTTGGTAGAACGATTTGTGTGCTTAGGGTCGTTGTCTTGCTTCATGAGCCACCTTCTCTTGAGACTCACTTCATGGACAGATGTCCTGACATTTTCCTTAGGAATTCTCTGATATAATTCAGAATTCATTGTTCCATCAATGATGGCAAGCCGTCCTGGCCCAGATGCTGCAAAACAGGCCCAAACCATGATACTACCACCACCATGTTTCTCAGATGGGATAAGGTTCTTATGCTGGAACACAGTGTTTTCCTTTCTCCAAACATAGCGATTTTCTTTTAAACCAAAAAGTTCTATTTTGGTCTCATCCATCCACAAAACATTCTTCCAGTAGCCTTCTGGCTTGTCCACATGATCTTTAGCAAACTGCAGACGAGAAGCAATGTTCTTTTTGGAGAGCAGTGGCTTTCTCCTTGCAACCCTGCCATGCACACCATTGTTATTCAGTATTCTTCTGATGGTAGACTTATGAACATTAACATTAGCCAATGTGAGAGAGGCCTCCAGTTGCTTAGAAGTTGCCCTGGGGTCCTTTGTGACCTCACCAACTATTACACGCCTTGCTCTTGGAGTGATCTTTGTTGGTCGACCACTCCTGGGGAGGGTAACAATGGTCTTGAATTTCCTCCATTTGTACACAATCTGTCTGACTGTGGATTGGTGGAGTTCAGACTCTTTAGAGGTGGTTTTGTAACCTTTTCCAGCCTGATGAGCATCAATAACTCTTTTTCTGAGGTCCTCAGAAATCTGCTTTCACTTCCACAAACATGTTGTCAAGAGCAGACTTGACTTAAAGATCTCTGTTCTTTAAATAAAACAGGGTGCCAACTCACACCTGATTGTCATCCCATTGATTGACCTGACTCTAATTTCACCTTCAAATTAACTGCTAATCCTAGAGGTTCACATACTTTTGCCACTCACTAATGTGTAATATTGGATAATTTTCCTCAAGAAATAAATGACCAAGTATAATAGTTTGTCTAATTTGTTTAACTGGGTTCTTTTTATCTACTTTTAGGACTTGCGTGAAAAAAACAAAATAAAATAAAATAAACCAGCCGCTAGATTGCTCAGGCAGGGTATTTCTAGTGCTGGGCCCAAGCCCGGATAAATGGTGAGGGTTGCGTCAGGAAGGGCATCCAGTGTAAAACATTTGCCAAATAAAGTATGCGAGTTCATAATAATTTCACCATACCGGATCGGTCGCGGCCCGGGTTAACAACGACCGCCACTGGTACTGGTAGCAAACAGGGTACCAGCGGAAATCGGACTACTGTTTGCCGAAGACGAAGAGGAGGGAAACGTGTGAGGAGACAGAGAGGAATCAGGAGGGGCCAGAATATAGCACTGAGGGTAGCAACCCTAAATGTAGAGACGATGACAGGGAAAGGTAGAGAGCTGGCTGATATGATGCAAGAAAGGTCAATGCTTTGTGTGTGCAGGAGACAAAGTGGAAGGGTAGCAAGGCTCGATGCATTGGTGCAGGGTTTAAACTGTTATACCATGGTGTGGATAGGAAGAGAAATGGAGTTGGTGTGGTCCTGAAGAAGGACTATGTAAAGAATGTCATTGAGGTGAAAGGGTGTCAGATAGGATAATATGTCTGAAGCTGGAAATTGAGGGTGTAATGGGAATGAATGTTGTTAGTGGCTATGCACCACAGGTGGCTGTGAATTAGAGGAGAAAAGAGAGATTAATGGGGGGAGTTAGATGAAGTGGGTTGAGAGCATTCCCAGGGAGGAGAGACTGGGGATTGGTGCAGATTTCAATGGTCATGTCGGTGAAGGTAATAAACGGAGATGAGAAAGTGATGGGCAGGTTTTGGTGTTAAGGATAGGAAACCTAAGAAAGACAGATGGTGGTGTATTGCCAAAGAGGATGGAAATGGCTGTGGTTAAAAATATTTCCAAAAGAAGGAGGAGCATAGGGTGGACTTACAAGAGTGGGGGAGGAGCACACAGGTAGGACCTACATCCCTATGTAGGAGAGGGTTGCTTAAAAGAGATTGGTGATTGTAAGGTTTAGTGGCAGGGTAGAGTGTGGTAGCTAGGCAGCATCGGGATGGTGGTGTGCAGGATGGCTCTGGTGGTTTTTTTTAGGAAGAGGGAAGAGGACAAAGGCAGAGCAGACAAGGACCAAATGGTGGAAGTTGAGAAAGGCAGAATGTTGTAAGGAGTTCAGAGAGGAGCTGAGGAAAAGCTTTGGGTGATAGGGAAAGAGATCTCCCAGATGAACTGGATAGTAGCAGCAACAGTGATTAGACAGACAGGTGGGAAAGGTACTGGGTGTGTCTTCTGGACAGCAAAGGATGAAAAGGAAACCTTGTGGTGGAACAAGGAAGTGCAGGAGGTTATTCAGAGAAAGAGGTCAGCCAAAGAAGAAATGGGACAGGGACAGGACTAAAGAGAATAGGCAGGAGTAACAGGAGATGCGGCAAAGGACAAAGAGGGAGGTAGCAAAGGCCAAGCAGAGGCCCCTACGATGAGTTATATGAAAGGTTAGACAAGTTAGGAAGGAGAGGAAGAAGGAGTTGTATCTGCTGGCGAGAGACAGAGATGATAGAGCTGGAAAGGATGTGCACATGTCCAGGGTGATCAAGGATATAAATGGAAAGTACTGTCAGGTGAGGAGAGGGTTGAGGAAAATATGGAAGGAATATTTTGAGCAGTTGATGAATGTAGAAAATGAAAGGGAAAGAAGGTTGTATGGCGTGCAAATTGGGGGAACAGGATGTAGAAAGATTAGCAAGGGATGAAGTGAGGAACAGCTTTGAAAAGGAATGAAAAACGGAAAGGCAGTGGGACCTGATGACATACCGGTTGAGGGTATAGAAAAGTCTAGGAGAACTGGGAGTGGTTGTTTTGACTAGATCATTCAATGGAATTCTGGTGAATGAGAGTATGCCGGAGGAATGGAGGAAAAGTTTACTTGTACCGATTTTTTTAGCAGAAGGGTGATGTACAGAGTTGTGGCTCTTACAGGGGCATAAAGTTGATGAGCCACACAATGAAGATTTGGGAGAGAGTTGTGGAAGCTAGGCTCAGACAGGAGGTGACAGTGTGTGAACCACAGTATGGTTTCATGCCTAGGAAGAGCACCATGGATGTGATTTTTGCTTTGAGACTGCTGATGGAGAAGTATAGAGATGGTCAGAAAGAGCTACACTTGTGGATTTAGAGAAAGCTTATGACAGGGTGCCAAGGGAGGAACTGTGGTCTTGTATGAGGAAGTCTCGAGTGGCTGAAAAGTACGTTAGATTAGTGCAGGACATGTATGAGAACAGCGTGACAGCGGTGAGATGTTCTGTAGGAGTGACAGATAGCTTCAAGGTAGCATTAAGGATCGGCCCTGAGTCCCTTCTTATTTGCTCTGGTGATGGACAGACTAACAGATGAGGTCAGACAGGAATCGCCGTGGACTATGATGTTTGCAGAAGACATTGTGGTTTGTAGTGAGAACAGGGAACAGGTAGAAGAGAACTTGGAGAGGTGGAGGTATAATCTGGAAAGGAGAGGAATGAAACTCAACTGTAGTTAGACAGAATACTTGTGTGTAATTGAAAGGGAGGCAGGTGGAACAGTCAGGCTACAGGGGGATCAGTGGTCACAAAGGTACAGGAGTTCAGGTACTTGGGATCAACTGTCCAAGGAAATGGGGAGTGTGGAAAGGAGGTAAAGAAGAGAGTTCAGGCAGGATGGAGTGGGTGGAGAATCGAGAGGGAAGACTGAGATGGTTTGGACATGTGCAGAGGAGGGATAGTGGATATATTGGTAGGAGGATGTTGGAGATGGAGCTGCCAGGAAAGAGACGGAGAGGAAGACCAAAGAGGAGTTATTTGGTTGTGGTAAATGAAGATATGCAGGGAGTTGGGGTGAGAGTAGAGGATGTGGAGGACAGGGTGAGGTGGAAACGTTTAACTCGCTGTGGTGACCCCTGATAAAGGGAGAAGCCGAAAGTAGAAGAAGAAGAAGGACTTGTGTGAAAATCTGATGATGTTTTAGGTCATATTTATGCCGAAATATAGAAAATTCTAAAGGGTTCACAAACTTTCAAGCACCACTGTACAATTGCTAGTGTCGTCCACCATGCTGTTTTTAGTACAAACTCCGCTGTGGCCCTGTCTACAGCTACAGTGATTGGGCATTTATGAGATACACTTACCAAGAACTTCCAACTGCCCCTAGGCTGATATGCAAAGTATGTTAGCCACTTTCATACACGTCCTTCAATAGTGAGGAAGCACCACAGTATTGTACTATGGTGTACTGCAGAACATATGTTATTTGTAAAGTAGACCACTCATACTATTACAGCAGTAGCAATGGCAGTTCTGTAGTCCTGTGTTCAAAGCACAAATAACAAATTGAGTATGAAAAAAGATGAACCATAGACTCAAGGACCTACAAAGGCCCATGAATAAACACATCATTTACAACTGTCTTGTCAGTGTCACAGATGTGATGATAACGGTCTGCTACACAAATAATTATTTGTGGTCCTATGGTGGTGCCCAACCCTTTCCATTGGCAGATGAGGTAAAAGGGGTTGAGAAAGTGTACATAATTAGTAACATTGTAAGAGATACCCTGCATCTGCTGTAGAGACTTGGTCTCAGCCACCATGTGACTCTAGCCACCCCTATGCAAAAGTGAATTGCCCTGTCCCCTTTCTCCAGCTCTAATTCATGGAAGCACAGGTGAAGTCCCTTCAACATCTAGCCTATCTTTTTTTGAACATCTTCATCATTTAATGGATAGTCCAACTGGTGACAGAATACAAACCTCTAGCCAGAGCTTGTCAGTCTGTAAGCTAGTGTTTACACTCTCCATTCACTTGCTAGTTAGTTAAAAGCAGTAGCCATGTCTGCAAATTAATCAAAGTATGCCTTGATGTTGCCCTAGGTGTCAACTGAGCCATCAGGAAAGAGCTTGGAGCAAGAGATGCTAGACGATGGCTTGATCTGCATTCCACTTCTACACCCTTTCCTACTCTTGTTGCTGTCGTCTGAAAAGTGCCTGAAGATGCATTCCTTCAGGTGGATGAGGACTTCGACATCTTTAGCTAATAAATTCTGTGCCATGTCTGTTGACCCAATTTACACTTGGCCTTTTCATAAGTCTTGCCCATGCTAAGAGGAAGGAGCCAACTTCGTTTAGAAGAAGATGGCTGTTAGAAATGTTTAAAACAGTGCTGACCACGATTGCAGCGTATCATGCTCTATTACTGTTTTGTTTCAGTAAGTGTTTCAACAGTGCTGTCTGTCTAAATTGCGAATAAAAATTAAACAGTTTTTTGTGTTTACCAGCTATGCATGTAAGGATTGCGTGTATAGGTATATTCTGTCAGGTGCACTTGATTAATGTGGCTACTGTGCATCTCAGACCTCCTCCTGAAGTGGTTTGAGCAAATGGATGTGTCTTGGGTACATTTACATACACATTTTTGTGTGGCTAAACCGTATCTGGATACAATCTGGACACTCAAGACACACAAAAATGACCTAGTGTAAATGGGGTCAGTGCAATTCATGGGTTCTGTCACCACTGTAACAAGATGTACTCACACTTGCAACAACTCGGCAGAGCCAGGGTGGTTGCAACAGCAGTGCTGTATGTATATTTATATTTCCTTCTCTTGGCATTTGCACCCATAAGCACATTTATTCACTTCAACTTACACAAGAAATGATCCAAACAAAAACAAACAGGCAGCTTTCCAGTTATGTTTTTTCGGGTACTGCTTGTGGGCTCTGAAAAACAGAGACAGAACAAGAACAAAAGGTGAAAGAGAACATTAAATACACACAGGAAAATGCACTTCATGTTTGCTACCAGCTAATTAACTCCTTGAATTGTTCTCATAACTCTTGCCTCCTACTACAACCCATGCAAAACCACACACTCATCTTGTATGGTTGAAGAGGAAATTTCACTGTTAGTGTGGGGGAATTTGACTATATCCAATATGTCCAACTGAGGTACCCTGTAACATAGCATTCCAAGACTTCATGATGTACTGGATGTGGAGGGCAGTGATAAGGCAAAAGCAGGTTGTGATGTAGCACTGGAGGACGTTCCCCAAGCTGGCCTTCCCTCCCTTAGCCATGACCAGTTATTTGTTTGTGGGCTGCCTGAATCAGCTGGAAAAAGCGCTGAATTTCGCTGTGTCACTCAAGTATTCTCCATTAGTTTTATTCATCTTTAATACATTTTCATACTTGCATAATCCAGCTCAGAGAGACAGGGCACCAGTACATCACACAGACACATACACGCACTCACTCTGGGACACTTTAGGGCTGTGGTGGCCCAGTGGGTTAGATACTAGACTCTGGACAAGAAGGTCCAGGGTCCAGGGTTCAAATCCCACCTCTGCCAAGCTGTCACTGTTGGGTCCTTGAGCAAGACCCTTAACCCACAATTGCTTGGATTGTAAGGCTGTACCAATTGTAAGTCGCTCTGGATAAGGGCGTCTGCTAAATGCTGTAAATGTAATGTAAATGTAAATGTAGTAATACCAAATGACCTAACATGTTTTTTGAATGTGGGAGGCAACTGGCGTCCCTGGAGGAAACCCACTCAGAAATGGTGAGAACATGCAAACTCCACACAGTCAGATCCAGGAATACAACTGGGGATCTCTGGAGCTGTGAGGTCACAGAGCTAACTACTGTGCTGCCTAAATAACACACAAAGTAAAGATTAGTGCAGAAATGACAATTAGGAAAATAGGTGTAAATTATAAAAAATAAAGGTAGTGCATAGAATGGATAACATTTATTTTAGTAGAACTTTTAACAATACCTTTTAAAAAAAAAAGCAAACCCCCATTAGTTTCAGTGTAACAAAAACAAAACAGAAATATATGTGAGGATATGTTGTTTAGTTTATTAAGTACTACATTTGAGAAAGGGATAAAAAAAGAAAAATACATTCATTGTCTAAAACTGTATGTTACAGCTAACAAATAAACTACCAACTGTAACAGACAATTCTAGAATGAGACTAAAATCAATTTAAAATAAATAAACAACATTTCATTTACTTGTGATGTATTTTTCAACTTTGCATTTGATACAATTGTTTGTAACTGCAAGTTTTGATTCTCTGTGTCCAAATTATTAAGCCTCCAGTATTTCAAAGCATTCATCGTTCATCTTGAGTTTCTCTGGAGATCTTTTGCTTTTTTGCATTCTTTTATTAGTAGAAATTGAATGCATTAGTTGTTATCTCAGATATTGAAATATTGAGATATTGTCATTAAACTTCAGACATGTTTTCACTACATTTATTTTTCTTTCGGTAGGGAGGTTTTGGCAAAGATTTTTTTTATGACAAGGCAATGCCAAGACTGATATGGCTGCTCAGTGTGCATTCTTCTTTAAATAAATGAATAAATAATTTTCACTTTACCAACTAGGCTTTCTTCTAGAAATTCAGATACAGTGCTGGTGTTAGGTTGGGGATGCATTATTGCATCCTCATGAATTTAATTTTTAATGTAAAACACACACTTATTTAAAAAGATTTTTATGGTTTTTTTGGATTTTTTGAAGGTTTTTTTAATGCCCTTAAATATTTAAGCTTTTATTGCAAGTTGTTTCAGAGGCTTGAGTTTTCAGGGGCGAAATGTGGATCATAAGAACCAGGGTTCAAGTCCCAGCATGAGACGAGTGTTAGACCAGTTGGGATTATGGTGGCCTAGTGACTAAAGTACTGCGGTATGGACCAGAAGGAGAAGGTCTGGGGTTCAAATCCCAAGAGGTTCAAGAGACGGTTTGGATCACTTGCTTCCCTTCAGCAGGATACGTCACTTCTCCCTGATCACATGTTGAGTTGGCAGGTGCTGCTGTCGGTCCAGTTGGTGGCGGTCTTGTACCATAACAATGTTTGCCAACTGGCATTGGTTTAAAGAAGAAGCATTTTCTGGTGCCGCCGACTTGAAATACTGTGGCCTGTGTGCCAATAGTTTTAGGTTACCTTTGTCATTACCTCCTGATCTATGAAAACACATTGGCATCACTCAAACAACTTAACCGAGCTCCTATATGGCCCAACGTTGTAATTTCAATTTGCTAGTCCAAATCTTTGTTCACAATGTGTGCATTTCAAGTAAACTGTTTTATTATTTTTAACCTAGTAATTGCAAAGCAAATTCCTTTAACTGTAACCTCAGACTGTGAAATAAACAAGGCTGAAAAATCTAACCGACAATTATGGCTTCCGAAACCCTGATGTGGTATTTGTGGTGCTTTTGCCAAGTCTGTTTTCATGTTCCAGTTTCAAGTTGCTGCGAGACACAGACCATCTGAATCACTCAACAGAATGAAGCCCTTAATGAATGTGAGTGGAAGATTTGCCAGTGTAGAGATGCATGCCTTTTGGCATCACTAATCACTAATGCAGTTTTCCATATACATTACTCTTCTTAATTAAACAGTTGGTTGATAGGTTGAAGTATAGAACAACTGATTAACTGTCATTCATCCAATTCTGATCATATGTCATGATAAAGCTATCTCCAGCCATGTTGAGATGTACCATCTGGGGCGGCACCAGCCATAGGTGGAAAAGGTCACTGACCAGGGTCTCCATAACATTGCTCAGCATCCACTAAGTAACAGAAACAGTATATGATTATTACCATTCTTACATATTTTACCACCCTGAACATTCCTCAAGACACACAGGAAATGCTACTACAAGGAATAAAACATAATCAATGAATATGTATTAACTATAAATAGTTTTTCATATTCAGTTAACTAAAATCAAAATCAAAGTTAAAACTAAACATGATAAGGGAATATAAGGTCCTCCTACGAAACCTTGACTAGAAACCTAAACTAAGCTACCTAATTAATAAGTTTACAATAATTGTTTAAATAAACCTACGCTATGTAAAAATTAACAGGGAGATAGTAAATAAAGACAATATAATTATAATAAAATATAATAATATATATACTGTGATAAATTAAACAGAGTACAATGTTATAAAGATTATAATAAATAGAGAATATATAACTATAGCATATAATCAATATAGACAATGGTGTATACAGTATAACAAACATATAAAATAAGATAACATAGAGAATATGCATATTGGCATCATTTAGTCTGGTAAAATCATTGTAGGATCTTGTTTCCTCATCAGGAAATTACACTGCAAGTACAGACAAACCCCACTGCACAAATGTATGATGTATTTAAATCTTGGAACCCGCTTTCAAACAGGACTATGATAGTGCAGTAGTTAAGTTACTGGACTGTGGATCAGAAGATCCAGGGTTCAAGTCCCAGCACAAGACCAGTTGGGACTATGGTGGCCTAGTGACTAAAGTACTGCAGTATGGACCAGACGGTCCAGGGTTCAAATCCCACCTCTGCTAAGCTGCCATAGTTGGGCCCCTGAGCAAGACTCTCTAAGTCACTCTGGATAAGGGTGTCTGCTAAATCACATAAATGTAAATCAGTTGGTATCTGTCCTAGTGTACATACAGTACGTGATTGACCGTGTGCGTCTTTGTTCCTCTTCTCTGTGACGTACTGACATCCTGTCTCACACCTTATGCCGTGTGCTGCCTGTTAGCCCCCGGTTGAAGCAATCCTGAGTTGGATTATGTGGGTATGAAAATGAGTGAATGACAAACTTTTATAAAAACATGCTCTGTTTATTATGTAAGAGACTAGTCACGGTAATTCCTGTGAATGCGCACTGTTGGGCTGTGTTAAAGCTCTTCAGATCTGACAATTTATTCACAATTCTTAATTCAGTTTTAAAATTAGGTCATCAGCTCATCTCACACCTTCTGGCCTCAAATGAGAAGATTTTGAACCTACTCTGTAAAGTCAGTCATCCGTTCTGATTTCTGTAGAAAACAACCTGTAATCTGCAAGGCTGTTAGACATAACCCGGACATATCATTAAAACAAGATAAACATAAATGTAAATTATAGCATGACAGCTACTGTTGTAAAATTCGTATAAACAGAAGTGAATAGTGTTTAACTTGAAGGCACAGAAACTGGAAGTTTTTGCAATCCTAGTTAAAAGCAGAAATTATATATGGCAAGTTTGCAACATAAGCCTTTAGACCATTAAGTATTTACAGTCATTGTTTTAAAATATAAACACCTGAATCACTGTAAAAGTGCAAATGCATACAGGAAAGCAATTAAAGCACTGACAACATTCAATTCTCAAAAAAAAAAAAAAAACGCTGATTGTAAGCTTTACCTAAAGTAATCTTTTGTCTGCATGGAATTACCGTATTTTTCGAACCATAAGGCGCACTTAACATCCTTTAATTTTCTCAAAAATCGACAGTGCGCCTTTAAATGCGGTGCGTCTAATGTATGAATTAATTCTGGTTGTGCTTTCTGACCCAGAAAACCGATTGTAGATGGTACACGGCGCTCATAAATCTGTCAAAAAAAATGTTTTAGCACGGTCTTGGTAGGTTACGAAAACTCACGGCCACCATAGTCAGGAAAACATCCC
The DNA here is from genome assembly GCA_025084515.1 of Ancistrus triradiatus. Taxonomy (NCBI): domain Eukaryota; kingdom Metazoa; phylum Chordata; class Actinopteri; order Siluriformes; family Loricariidae; genus Ancistrus; species Ancistrus triradiatus. The sequence goes on from JAJAGP010002975.1 coordinate 39,272, forward strand.
GGAGTAATACGGTATGTGCTTCAGCATTAGGGTACATGCATTCATTCATTCATTTTCGAAGCGGATTTCAAAACTCAACGCTATCGGTCACGCAGTACAACATGGTCATAGAGCAGCTGTGAGAGAATTCAGCATTAACGAATCAATGGTACGGAAGGAAGTGGAGGAAGCAAGAAGACGCCCTGCGCCAGGTAAAGACCAAACTGAGATTCCGACGGAAAAACTTAAGAGTTTTGTTTCATTTAATGCGTCTTATAACCCGGTGCGCTTTATGTATGAAAATATACCCGTTAGCAGCCGATTGTTGATATTGCGTCTTATAATCCGGTGCTCTTTATGGTCCGGAAAATACGGTAAGACAATGATGTGGATAATGGGGTTGCTATTCTGTAATAGGATATGATGTTCAAAAATGATTATGATTAACAAACAAGTAACATGTCAAAACAATTTTGTACCTCTAATACGACCTCTGGACAATGAGTTTGTTATGCCAGAGGTTTAACTGACATCAAAAGGAGAGCAATGCACACACACAAACACTGACACACATGCATGCATGCTCTGCTAGCTCTGTTTTATGTCGCACTAAGATTAGCTTGGTGATGACAGTGTCGGTCATTTAACACAGCAGCACTAAGCTGAGCTGGGTCCAAAAGACTAACTGTTTTTACAAACACTGTCAAGTGACCCGTTGTGCTTTATCTGAAACCATCCTACACATCTCACAAAGTAACATACAAACGTTGTGATACACACAGGCCACACTCCATCACATATATAGAGCATTTTAATGAAATAGTTCTAAATGAGCTAAAATTGTCACAACTGAAACAGTCACCACTCAAACAACTGGTAACATTTTGAGAGGGTAAAACATGTCAACAATAAAAACGCAACATGATCGCTGTGTGTATTTTTCCTAGATATGTAAATCATGGACATGGTACATTATACATTTCAACACAGATTTGGGGAATTTTTTCACTCCCACCTTGAACCAATTGTTCATAGAATGATCTGTTGGAGGTCTGGACTGCTGTTGATACCAGGTAAAACGTACCTCGGATTCTCAGATATCCTATTTGTTTGTTTGTATGGTGGTTTTACTCCATGTCCACCTTTCGGCAATATTCAGATGGTTTTTTACGGTAAGTCAGATATCATATGAATTACTTGGAAAATGACTTTGTATAGCTAAAATCAAACCCAAGTACTAGCTGCCATTTCATGGATATTCCATAACATTAAGTAAACAATATTACAACTCATAAATTCATGTAATTTCACTTTCTCAAGTCAACAGGTCACTCAGTTGTTTTTTTCTGTACATAAGGTCAACACAAACCTGTATGAAACTTGCAATAGTTTATTAGGTGTACAATGGGAATGAACTGTTACAAATAAACTCACAAGAACAAAAGCAGCCATTAAAATCATCACACTTAAAGTAAAGCTGTCACCTTTAGCTATTTTTTAATACATGAACGAGGTTTATAATGCCATAGCTTTAAAACATTGTTTAAAACAATTATTAATCCCATTTCTGAAATTAGATTATTTAATCCTTGCTGTTTCATGCATTGAGAGAACTCTATTTCCATATCAACACATTTTGGTGCAGGCCCAGAGGTTTATCTTACAACCCTTGTATTAATGGAAGTTCCACTAATGTCCAATATGGATTCTGAATATCCATTGAAGCAAGAACTGCACACAGCCTTAACAGAGATCTTATTTGTAAGGAATGACAGAATAAATAAGAAATGTCACCCAAAAAACAACTTTCAAATAGGAAATGTCCGGCATGAATCAGTAGTTGTTTGATTGGTTTCAAGTTCACATTGGAACATACATTTCATGGTGAATACTAAACAATTTGTTACTGAGCTATCTGGTTGTTTCAAGATTACAATGAGTAAATAACAATAAATAAATAAAAGAACAATCTTGTTTAACTACTAAACATGCTTAGTTTGCCCTGTTGCAGTTACGTACCTCAGCTCAGGCTTTCTAACAGGGTGGTGATGTTTCTGTTGACTGTGTCCAGTCAGTAGTGATCCACAGATTCACAGGTTCCCACTGGATTTGGGGTTCATATGTGATCACTGTTTGAAAATGACTGATTGTGTTCTGTGAAAGTGTTTTGACTTTTCACCTTTTACTTTTGGTAATCAATAGTGCTGATATTGCTCAGCTAAGGCTTTCAGTAGTTGATGATGCAAAGTGGCAGGGCCTGTTGCAGTTGAGAGCCAGCTGCTAGAAACAGCAGTGCCTGGGCTTTCAACATGACGGTCAACGTGAACAACTGTGGTTATAGGGCCCTGCGATGGACTAGCATTCCATCCAAGAACTACTTTCAACTGTGCTCAATGAACTCAATCATGCAGAGTGGCTTGGCTTCTTCCACAAATCTGAGCACAATAACTAGGCATGGTGCCTGATGTTTGTTCATTTACCTGAATATCTTGCCAATTTCCTAATTTCAGAGTAATAACTCTGAGTAAATTACACAAGATATAACATTCCATTGCACAAGATGATTTCACACTGTTTTTGTTAAAGGAACACATTGTATCTCTAAAACTATCTTGAAATGTCATGTGTTTTTCCAAGTGTTTGTTTAATGGGATGGATTATTTTCCTGTGTGACCATTCCCCTTAAATCATTTGCAGGTGTGCTTGTGTTTGAATACCATCAAATTTGCAATCGTCATGTGCTGCCTGTGACGTACCTTTGACTTTGGTTAATGCGCCCACAGGTCCTGACTCCTGCATACCCGAGCTGCTCAGAGTGCCGCTGCATGCCAGGGCTCCAAACGGGGCTGGCGCCATGCCCATGTTGGGCTTGGCCAGATGCGTTGAATGCTTTCGGCTCTGGCAGTACACTCACACTTTTCGAGCATGTTGGCTAACGGTCGGTGAGCCTGTCACACCAAGTGCTGATGATTTAGGAGCCCAAATTAGGTTTTACACTGTGCTCCATTTATTCCACTGTGTTTATGGATATTTAACAGCTGACATTCCCACTTCTGCAGGGGATGCAGGCCTGATTATCAGATCTTCCCTAGGAATCAAACCAGATAGAAGAACAGTTTACTTGCATTCATATACAGTATATTTTATTGTGAGAATTAAATATTTACTGAGAATCAGTTAAAAGGTCTCAGTAAGAGGGCCCAATAAGTGACACTTCTTTGGCCTGTCCAGTCACCAGATTTATTGCCAAACAAGCATTTATGGGACCAGCTGGGATGCCAGCTTCGGCAAACTACAAATGTGTAGGATCTATAGGAACAACATCTCTTGGCAAATTTGCCACAGGATTCCATAGAGAAATTGTTTGCCTCCATGCCCAACTGTATCTCATCTTGTATAAAGGCTAGAGGTGGCCTAACAGGGTACTAGAGCCTCCATTTAATTATACAATTTTCCCCAGTAAACTTAACCTTAATCCAAATACACTTTTCTAATATTGCAATCACTAAAAATAATACATCAAGAAAGAGTTGGTTGTTGGGATTGAATGAAACTTTATATGTGTCAATCTAATAATTATATGTGTAAGTGATTACATTAGTAGAATAAAATAAGTTTATCCTGGAAAACTGTATAAAAAGGAGGCTCTAGTACCCTGTTGGGCCACCTCTACTCTGGATACAATATGAGATACAGTTGGGCATGGAGGCATACAGGTTCCATATGGTATCCTGTGGCACATTGAGAGCATTCTGAACAGCTGCATCACTGTCTGGTTTGGGAATTGCACCGTCTCGGACCGCAAGACCCTACAGAGGATAGTGAGGACAGCGGAGAAGGTAATTGGTGTCCCCCTCCCCTATTTCACAGATATTTTCAACACCCGCTGCATCCGCAAAGCCAGCAGAATTGTGGATGACGCCACACACCCCTCAAGCTCTCTGTTTACACTCCTGCCGTCTGGAAAGAGGTTCCGAAGCATTCGGACACTTACAACCAGACTGTGAAACAGTATCTTCCCGCAAGCCATCAGACTCCTTAACCAAAGACTGGACAGAACACCACACATACACACCTGAGTAACACAAACTGGGCCTCACAATCCATACACACTCTCACACACACACAAAGCAGTCTTTTGCACAGTAGACTTTTTTCTGCTGCTAGTCATGGACATTCTGCACTTTATACTTATCTACCTCAATAGAAGTAAATGGTTACCAGTCATCATACTCTCTGTCTGCATTGTATGTTTTGTCCTGCACTTTTTGGTCTTGTCGCACTGTTTGTACTGTCTGCACTAACTTGCACTAATTTGCACATATCACACAAGTGCACTTTAGGTAGTGATTTTTGTTTTTGTTCTTTTTAAACATACTAGTATTGTGCTGTCCTCATTGTCTTGTCACTATGTAGCACCTGTAAGTCCTGGAGGAATGTTGTTTCGCTTCACTGTGTACTGTGTATGTGGTTGGAATGACAATAAATCCGACTTTTGACTTTTTGACTTTTGATATTGTGACATGTGACATCAAAAAAATAAAGAAAAAAGTCAGAAAAGAGCTTCTACAGGCTGTAGAGCTATTTTATTGTTTCTATTGTGGCCTACCCTTGCACGTGAGCAATAACAGCATCTGGCAGGTTCATCAGGTTGCCAAGTTGACCCTTCTACAGTCCAAAGAAGCTTGATCAGAAATGGTATTTCTGAAAGGGTAGGAGCCAAGAAACCGCTTTTCTTGACAGGGGAACAGGGTGTAAAGGCTGGGATATGCTAAAGCTCACAAATATTGGAATACAAATCAGTGGAAAAGATTATTATCGAGTGATAAATCTGAGTCTAAAATGTTTTGGTCAAACTGTCATGTGTTATACAGTGGTGCTTGAAAGTTTGTGAATCCTTTAGAATTTTCTATATTTCGGCATAAATATGGCCTAAAACATCATCAGATTTTCACACAAGTCCTAAAAGTAGATAAAGAGAACCCAGTTAAACAAATGAGACAAAAATATTATACTTAGTCATTATTTATTGAGGAAAATTATTCAATATTACATATTAGTGAGTAGCAAAAGTATGTGAACCTCTAAGATTAGAAGTTCATTTGAACGTGAAATTAGAGTCAGGTGGTTTCAATCAAAGGAATGACAATCAGGTGTGAGTGTGGCATCCTGTTTTATTTAAAGAACAGGGATCTATCACAGTCTGCTCTTCACAACACATGTTTGTGGAAGTGTATCATGACACAAACAAAGGATATTTTTCAGGAACTCAGAAAAAAAACTTGTTGATGCTCATCAGGCTGGAAAAGGCTACAAAACCATCTCTAAAGAGTTTGGACTCCACCAATCCACACTCAGACAGATTGTGTACAAATGCAGGAAATTCAAGACCATTGTTACCCTCCCCAGGAGAGGTCGACCAACAAAGATCACTCCAAGAGCAGGGCGTGTAATAGTTGGCAAGGTCACAAAAGACCCCAGGGTAACTTCTTAGTAACTGAAAGCCTCTCTCCCAATGGCTAATATTAATGTTCATGAGTCCACCATCAGAAGAACACTGAAAAACAATGGTGTGCATGGCAGGGTTGCAAGGAGAAAGCCACTGCTCTCCAAAAAGAACATTGCTGCTTGTCTGAAGTTTGCTAAAGATCACGTGGACAAGCCAGAAGGCTATTGGTAGAATGTTTTGTGGACAGTTGAGACCAAAATAGAACTTTTTGGTTTAAAAGAAAAGTGTTATGTTTGGAGAAAGGAAAACACTGCATTCCAGCATAAGAACCATATCCCACCTGTGAAACATGGTGGTGGTAGTGTCATGGTTTGGGCCTGTTATGCTGCATCTGGGCCCGGATGGCTTGCCATCACTGATGTTACAATTACTTCTGAATTATATCAGAGAATTCTAAAGGAAAATGTCAGAACATCTGTCCATGAACTGAATCTCAAGAGAAGGTGGGTCATGCAGCAAGACAACGACCCTAAGTAAACAAGTCGTTCCACCAAAGAATGGTTAAAGGAAAATAATTTAAATTGTTTTGGAATAGTAAAGTCAAAGTCCTGACCTTAATCCAATCGAAATGTTGTGGAAGGACCTGAAGTGAGCAGTTAATGTGAGGAAACCCACCAACATCCCAGAGTTGAAGCTGCTCTGTACGAGAGTGGTATGAAAGAGGTCTGTAATTTTCATCATACTTCAACTATGAAAGACAAAATGAAAAAAAAAAAACCCAGGAAATCACATTGTAGGATTTTTAAAGAATTTAATTGTAAATCGTGGTGGAAAATAAGTATTTGGTCACCCACAAACAAGCAAGATTTCTGGCTCCCACAGACCTGTAACTTCTTTAAGAAGCTCTTCTGTCCTCCACTCGTTACCTGTATTAATGGCACCTGTTTGACCTCATTATCTGTATAAAAGACACCTGTCCACAGCCTCAAGCAGTCAGACTCCAAACTCAACCATGGCCAAGACCAAAGAGCTGTTGAAGGACACCAGGAAGAAAATTGTAGACCTGCACCAGGCTGGGAAGAGTGAATCTACAATAGGCAAGCAGATTGGTGTGAATAAATCCACTGTGGGAGCAATTGTAAGAAAATGGAGGACATACAAGACCATTGATCTGGTGCCCCACGCAAGATCTCATCCCGTGGGGTCAAAATGATCATGAGAGCGGTGAGCAAAAAACCCAAAACTACATGGAGGAACCAGATGAATAACCTGCAGTGAGCTGAGACCAAAGTAACAAAGGCTACCATCAGTAACACACTACGCCGAGAGGGACTCAGATCCTGCAGTGCCAGGCGTGCCTCCCTGCTTAAGCCAGTACATGTCCAGGTCCGTCTGAAGTTTGCCAGAGAACATATGGATGTTTTTCTGCACAGAGGACAGGACGACTGATCCGTGTTAAGGGAAGAATGAAAGGGGCCATGTTTCGTGAGATTTTAAGCCAAAACCTCCTTCCATCAGTGAGAGCATTGAAGATGGAACGTGGCTGGGTCTTACAGCATGACAATGATCCCAAACACACCGCTTGGGCAACGAAGGAGTGGCTCCGTAAAAAGCATTTTAAGGTTCTGGAGTGGCCTAGCCAGTCTCCAGACCTCAACCCCATAGAAAATTTGTTGAAAGTCCGTTTTGCCCAGTGGCAGCCGCAAAATATCACTGCTCTAGAGGAGATCTGCATGGAGGAATGGGCCAAAATACCAGCTACAGTGTGTGCCAACCTGGTGAAGCCTTACAGGAAACGTTTGACCTCTGTCATTGCCAACAAAGGTTATGTTACAAAGTATTGAGTTAAACTTTTGGTATTGATCAAATGCTTATTTTCCACCATAATTTACAATTAAATTCTTTAAAAATCCTACAATGTGATTTTCTGGATTTTTTTCCTCATTTTGTCTCTCATAGTTGAAGTGTAGCTATGATGAAAATTACAGACCTCTCTCATCTTCCTAAGTAAGAGAACTTGCACAATCAGTGGCTGACTAAATACTTTTTTTGCCCCACTGTACATATACAATATATATACATATACACATACATATGGCTCTTGTGTTTCTCTCTAGAGAACACAGGGTGTAGTCTTATTGCAGAGCCGCTGTTACAGCACCAGGAATGATCCCCCAATCGGCCTCTCCTCCCTTAGACACAATCAATTGTGTTTGTATCAGGACTCAAACAAGGATCCTTGTGGTGGTGGGGCAGCGTCTGAGACAATTGAACCCCATGAGCACTATGGCTGATTAACAATTTAAAAACATTTGCTTGACAGCACAGGACAAACTGCATTTTATAAAATATTATTCTTAGAGTGCACCAACAATAAACCTAATCACAACCTTTAAAAACTAAAAACTTTCAACTGGAAAAAGTGACAAAAGTCATGTTGCAAGTCTGTGTCATATAAAACCTATTAAATAGGATTTAAGAAACTTCATTTCACTGATAAAGCCAAGTAACTGCAATGGAAAAACTGACTCATCCATTCCTGAAGCACTCTCCCCCAGTGAGTCAATTCTTCCAAATAAAAGATATAATGCATACAAATGATGATATTGGACATACTGTCAGTGGGACTGTGGAACTAAAAGTAAAGAGGCATGTGCAACTTGTGCAGTGTTTATTTTGAGAAAGGCAATAAAATATTTAAATAATAAAATACAAAAGGTAAGCACCCTGTTGTTCTGGGCCTGCTGAACCAGCATAAAAGTACCATATCCTGTGTAGAGGACCCACAAGGTCTTGTAATGGTCCCTCACCTGCCACCAACATTTCCATCACCATCCTCTTTCCTGACTAAGGTCCGCGATGGTCTCTCGCCACCCTTTACCTCCTAAAGTACCCATGTACTATGAGGACCTGGTGGATATTTTCAGCAAGGAGCAGGCCACTGAATTTCCTTCTCATTGTTCCTACGATGTGCAAGGAACGGGGCACATGTGGTTAGCGCACACGCCTCACCGGTTTGATCCCAACCCTGGACTATGCCTATGTGTAGTGTGCATGTCCTCCCTGTGTCCACGCAAGTTTACTCTGGGTGCTCTGGTTTCCACTCATATTCCATTGACTGATCACTCTAAATTGGCCCAACACTAGCATGTTGATATAACCTTGTGTCTGTCGTGAAAATAGCCAATGATGGTGATGCGATGTTAAATAAAACGAATAAACTATCTAATAAACCAACTTGTGGAGGACTTTTCAGGCCTCTATACCCTTTTCCCAGGCCGAGCACCACACCATAGAGGAGTAAATGTCTGAGGGACTGGCCCATTCATCTGCTCGTACACCTTTCCTGCCTGTTCATTAAAAGCAAGAATTTTCCATCACTGCATAGATTTTCAAGGTGCTATAAATGCTATAACTAACAAGTCTGTCTACACACTACCTCTGGTCCCTTCGGCCCTGAAACAGCTACAGTTGGTAAAATTCTTCACAATGTTGGACCCAAGGAGTGCCTATAATCTCATTCGAATGAATAAGGGGGATAAATGGAAGACAGACTTTAGCACCACCGTTGGTCTCTGTAAATACCTAATAATGCACTTTGGGTTATGTAATGCCAATATAGTTTTCCTGTGTTTTCTCAATGATGTCTTGTGGGATAGGACTGAAGATTGTGATTGTCTATGTCATCAACTGACCTATTTGTGCCCCAAGCCTCACTTTCCAATCCAGGCACATCTCCCAGGCTCTTCGGTGCCTCTTGGACCATAAACTGTTTGTCAAATCGGAGAGAGTGTGACTTCTACACACAGAAAGGGCTACGTCTATACCATTATCTCTCCAAGTGGAGTCACAATGGACGCCCACAATGTTGAGGCTTTACCAACAAAGATGGTTTTGTTTCCCAAGTTTATATCGCTGCTTCATCAATGCCTTCAGCATGATTGCTGCTGTCCTCACTGCCCCCCCATACCCTTCATTGATCACCAGCTGCTGGTTGGGCCCTCTACTCCCTGAAAGACGATTTCACCATCCTGAAACACTCAGTCTTCCCTTCATCACTGAGGCAATTGCTTCCACGTTGACTGTATGCATGGTCCTGTCTTAGTGCTACGTGTCCAGCCCAAACTGTGTACCTTAACCTTTTTCCCATAAGCACAAACCATCATTAAATCACAATTTAACTACCCCTTGGAGTGAGAGATCTCTTGCCATCAAGCTTGGACAAGACTGGACTCTTGGTGAACCTCATTCCTGGTTATCACCCTCAGTCAAACATGCAGTGTGAACAGGTTAATCATAAGTTAGCTAAATTCTCATGTTCATACTGCCAACAAGCTGACTGGAGCACTTTGCGACCGGCATTTCAGACAGGGAAGTACTAAGCTCCAAATATTTTTTTTCAAATCTTAAAAAAATATATATGTTACATACCAATTACAACTGGTTCCTTACCTCCGTGTTTCTCCCTCTTTTGTCTGTAGCAGCAAGGCCATGAAGGAGGAAGCTTCTGCTCATGCTATCTGCTGTCTTCTAGACTCTTGGTGTCAAGGCTCCAACATCTAGTACCAGGAAGAATGGCTGTGGCCCAGAGGAGCAGTTCTGGTGAATGGCATTCTGCACCCATTCCTCATTTGCAACATACACACCTGCCCTCCCCCCCACATATACACACCCAGATGTGCCTCACAGACATGCCACTCTGACTTGCCAGATTACTACACTAGCACAAGTATCCCTCAGTCACCCTTAACACTCTTCTTCAATTATCCCTGTATCACTTATGATCTGACCTACTGTGTATCAAACCTTGGACTCTCCATTGACATTCAACCATTTATGTCATTTTAGCTTTATTATTAGAATTTGAGTTTCAATTTATGTGGTCTGCCGCTTTGTGGCTGAGTTGCTGTGGTTCCTAAACAGTTCCACTTTTCAATAATATAACTCACAGCTGATTGTGAAATATCTAGGAATGAAGAAATTTCAAGAACTGGCTTATTGCCACAGTGACATCCTATTACAATATCATGCTTGAGTTCAGGGAGTACTGTAGAAGACCCATTCTTTCACTAATGTTTGTAACGGCAGATTGCAAGACTATGTGCTTGATTTTATATGTGCTCTTTTATTTTATATGTGCTGGATTAAATGATTAAGAGCTGTGTCCCAATACTTTTGTCCATATATTGTATCTAGGATAGTACAAACAGGATAATCCAATACTGCAACTACAAAGATGTATAAAGGAAAACAACCCGAAGGCCCTCCGTGGGGGGGTGGAAGAAGGGCCAAACCAGACAGACTCTTTGGTAACGACCGGAACAGACACAGGCAATGAGTGTAGGATTATGAGAAGATGCAGGTGTGGATGGGAAAAGGTGACCACCTTCTGAGGGCTAAGGATTCACCAGGGAAGGAGGAGGTGCGAGGAGGGAGCCCAAAAGCAACATTGCGCTGCAGCTGCAGGTCAGACAAGAGGAACCCAGAGCCAGGTCGCAAACCAGAGCTGAGGGATCCAACGCTGCGAAGGGAAGGCAGGTGGCAGAGGTAGGAGGGACCCTGGTGGACCCTGATTTGTCAGAAGGTGACGCTGATAACATCCCCAGAACACCAACTGACCCCAGAATACCATTACATCCAGGCACCCAAGAACCAGGACTAAGGACGGAAAGGAAAGTTCCAGGGCGGAGACAACCAGTCAAATGGCCAAAAGCGAACGAGACAGCAGTGTGGCAGCAGCTGGACAAGGACCTCAGCGCTATCCTGGAACACTCTTTATGTGGACAGGTGGAGACTAAACTGAACAGCATTGGGGACAGACTGTATTAGGAATGCAGAGGCAGGTTTGGGACACTGGCAGCGAAGCAGAGCACTGGCCCAAAGCAAAAGGGGAGGAGGGAGAGGGAGATCGAGGCACTGGTAAAGAGGCGGAGTCACCTTCAAAAGCAGTGGAGGAAGGCGAGCTCAGAGGAAAAGGAGGGCCTGAAGCCTCTGTGGGAGGAGGTGAAAAAGAGCATTGCCAGCCTGCGGAGGGCAGAGCGCATCCGCAGGCGCAGAAGGCAGAAGGAGAAGGAGAGAAGCAGCTTCTTCAGGAAACCCTACCAGCATGAAAGATGGCTACTTGAGGATAAGAGGAGTGGGAAGCTGGAAATCAGTCAGTCAGAGCTTGAGAGCTATCTCAAGGGAGCTCTACAGTGATCCAGCGAGACAAACCCCGCTAGGACCGCCAGGGTATGTTCCTCGCCCAGCCCCCCCATCTCACCTTTTCGACACTGCTCTGCCCAAGCTCAGTGAGGCAGCAGAGGTTGTTCGGAAAGCAAGAGCAGCCTCAGCCGCAGGCCCCAACGGGATACCCTCTAAGTTGTACAAGTACTGCCCAGGGGTCCTGAAACACTTATGGAAGCTCCTGAGAGTGGCCTGGAAGAACCAAGTCATCCCGTCAGAATGGCAAAGAGCAGCCACTGTTTTTATCCCGAAGGAGGCGAACTCCACCACCATTGGCCAGTTCAGAAGTATTGCGCTCCTGAACATCGAAGGCAAGATCTTCTTTGCTATCCTTGCCAAGAGGTTGACCAACCATCTTACAAACAACAGGTACATCGACACCAGCTGCCAGAAGGCCGGGGTGCCAGGCTTCCCAGGGTGCGTGGAACACTCGGCAGTAATATGGGAGCAGATCCAGCGAGCAAAAAGAGAGAAAAGTGACCTGCATGTAGTCTGGCTAGACCTCACCAATGCATACGGGTCAGTTCCCCACCAACTCATCGATTTTGCCCTGGAATTCTTCTATAGCCCCGTCTGCATTCGCGCCCTGGTGTCAAGCTACTTCGCAGACCTTCAGATGTGCTGTACCCATCAAGATTTCACCACAAGCTGGCAACGACAGGAAGTTGGTATTGCCATGGGATGCTCAATCTCCCCCACCCTGTTCATTACAGCCTTTGAAGTCATCTTAATAGGGGCAAGGAGGATGGCGGGAGGAGTGAAATTACCATCTGGACAAAGGCTGCCACCAGTGAGAGGCTATATGGACGATGTCACCACCATCCTCCAGACAGCAGCATGCACGGCGAGACTACTGAAGCGGATCGACGAGCTTGTGGGCTGGGCAAGAATGAAAATCAAACCTGCAAAGTCACGTAGCCTGTCCCTAAGGAAAGGGGTCAGGAGCGACCGTACCATCTTTGTTGCGGGGGGCGAGGAGATCCCATTGCTGGCTAGTCAACCTGTCCGTAGCCTCGGGCGGACCTACACAGCAGACCTCTCCGACAAGCAGATGGAGGATGCAGTGAGGAAGCAGCTTGCCGATGGCTTGGCAAGAATCAGCGAGAGCCAGCTCCCTGGCAAGTACAAAGTATGGACCTACCAATTCATACTGTATCCAAGGGTAATGTGGCCGCTGAAAATGTGTGAAGTTCCCTCATCAGATAAGATGGACAGGTTAGCAAACCTGTATATCAAGAAGTGGCTGGGACTGCCGAGATGCCTTTCGGACGTGGGGCTATTCGGGAGGAACATGCTGCAACTGCCCCTCCAGTCTATCAGCCAGGGATACAGGCAGGAAAAGGCCCGACTGGTGCTGGAGCTAAGGGATTCCACTGACCAGCTAGTGAGAGCAGCTGGCTCCCAAGTGCGAACAGGGAGGAAGTGGAAAGCCCAGGAGGAGGTTGACATGGCCATCAGTAGGTTGAAACACTGAGAGGTCATTGGACATTGGAGCTCATTGGAGTCCAGGAGGGTCGAGCAGGGTTGGGCAGAGGTGAGGCACCCCTCTTTTGGTCCAAGACCTCCAAGGAACAAAGAAGAGCCATGGTGGTGGCAGAAGTGGCCAGGACGGAGCAAGACCGCCTACGTGTAAGTTGGCAGAGGTGGCAGAGGCATGCAGACAACAGGCCAACAGCGAACCTTCGGATCCGGCGAGACCGCCCATCGCCTTTGCAAGAGCTGGGGAGAACCCCAAACCCTACCTCTGGACAGCAACACCAAGACTCCTCTCACCCGGTGGTGAGTGGACCATGAGAGTTGACCTGGGGAGGCAGCTCCAGTTTCCCATGGAGATAGTGAAAACATCGCGCCGGCCAGACCTGATCTTATGGTCACTGCTATACAAGACCATCCTGCTGGTAGAGCGAACTGTCCCGTGGGAACAGGGGATGGAGGCTGCTAATGAACGTAAGTGTTCCAAGTACGCTGACCTGGTGGCAGAGTGTCAGGAGGCTGGCTGGAAAGCCATTATATGCCCCGTTGAAGTGGGGTGTAGTGGCTTTGTGGGCTCCTCAACAGTTCGTCTGTTGCGAGACACCGGCTGCACAGGGGCAGGGAGCTGCAAAGCCATCAAGGAGCTGGCAGAAGAGGCGGAGAGGGGCAGCTTCTGGCTATGGTTAAGGAGGAGAGATAGAAGGTGGGGGCAGAACACCTAGGGCATCAGCAGGGGGTGGCAGGTAGAGATACCTGCCATCGCTCCACCACCAAGAGATGTACTGGGGTTAAAGGAGCGAAACATCGGTGACTGGTGGTCCCCAGCTGACGACCCGTTCCTGCCCATAGGTGTATAGGGGAGCACAATTGCGTAGAGTGCACTGGTGGAGGTGCGTCAGGCAGAAATGCTCAGCAGGTATACCAACAGCCTGTATCTTCAATCAGCTTCCTTCACATTATTTTATATTTCCTCTGGAGTCATATCCAAAACACACGCATTTATTCATTCACTCATATTGGCAAATACAATGTCTTCTGATCAGAGGATTTAGCCTTGCATGCTGCACATTGATTGAGTTTTGCATGGTGCCACATTTATTAATTTACATTTACTACTTTTTTTGAACACACACACATACACAAACACACAAATATATTGTCTGAAAGGCCACTGTAACTCAAATGACCACTCGTTACAATCGATGTATGCAGAAGAGCATCGCTTGAAGGTATAACATGTTTAACCTTGAATCAGGCGGGTTACAGCAACAGAAGATGACACCCAGTGCCACTCCTGTCAGCTAAGAACTGTTGCCTGGTCTGATGAGTCTCAATTTCTGCTGCGACATTTGGATGGTAGAATTTGGCGTAAACAACATTAAAGCATGGATCCAGCCTGCCTTGTATCAATGGTTCAGGCTGCTGGTGGTGATGTAATGGTGTGGGGACATTTCTTGGCACACTTTAGGCACCTTAATACCAATCGAGCATCGTTTAAATGCCACAGGCTACCTGAGTATTGTTGCTGACCATGCTCATCCCTTTATGATCACAGTGTACCATCTTCTGATGGTTTCTTAAACATGACAATGAGTTCACTGTACTCAAGTGGCCTCCACAGTCAACAGATCTCAATCCAATAGATCACTGTTGTGATGTGGTGGAATGGGAGATTTGCATCATGGATGTGCAGCTGACAAATCTGCAGCAAAGCGTGGTGCTATCATGCCAATATGGGCCAGAATCTATGAGGAATATTTCTAGCACATTGTTGAATCTATGCCATAAAGAAGTAAGGCAGTTCTGAAGGCAAAAGGGGGTCCAACCCAGTACTAGCTGTTACGAAGGCTCTGTGGATGGTCTGTTGTTTCTGTTTTGCCTGTTTGCTGTGTTTTATTATTATTTTCCAGCTCTGGTAGCATCTCGCGACAGAGTAGCGAAAGAACCTGTTTTCCTCAGCCCCCATCCTCATGTAATCTGACCCTACACGCCAGTTCATTGTGGAAATGGACACCTTCGTCCCCAAGTCTCCACATTTCTACAGTGCGCCCATCAGTCAAAGTTCACCCTGGCCTCAGACACACTCTGGACTTCATCAGGTGGCAATTTTGGTGGCGAACCCTGGAACCAGATACGAGGGAGTTAGTCTTGGCCCGTCCCAAATATGCCCGGAGTAAAGCGTCCCACCAACCATCAGCGGGCCTCCTCCAACCCCTGCCTTCCAGACTCCAACAGGTTGACGGTCATTTTAATGGTGGTAGATTGATTCTCGAAGGCCATCTGCCTCATCACACTAAAAGAAGGCCTTGTGGATGGCCTCTCGTTCACTATTGTTTCTGTTTTGAATGTTTGTTTTGTTTTATTATTATTTTCCAGCTCTGGCGGCATCTCATGGCGCTGGAGTGGGATTGCAGTCTCTTGAATTTTCCTGTATCTTCCCGAATTCTCCCTAGTCCCCTAATGAGGAAGCCAATGAATTGCGTTAGCTGTTGACCAGTGCACCTGCGTGGCATCAACAGCAGTCAGCACACTATTTATGAAGAGGGGTTGAGCGTGGCTGGTTTGTTAGCATGTTTATGCCAGGCAACAGGCTCATATGGATCAATTTCATTTCCTATTGCTAATGCTATTTTCCTTTGTGCTTTTCAATGTGTCTAATGTGCCAATCATCGGTGCCTGTTGGATTACTGTAAGCCTCACACGCTTCCTCGAAGGGATCTCCATTCGGGACCGCCCCACTCCTCATCCAGGTCGCCTGCACATCACCACCTCATTGTAACTAAAACTGCACCTTTTGCACCAAACTTTGTGTCTTGTGTGACACTACTGCATATTGGTTCTATTATTCGGAGATTTCCCTCCTCACGCGTAACACTAGCAAGGTGTACGTAATGAAGTGGCCAATGACTGTATATTATATATTGCAATGACCCCCAGGTTTTCCAAACAATTTAACATCATCAGTGCCACAACAGTACTGAGTTGCATAATATAACAGAGGAATTTGGAAAGTAGAAGAACAGTTGCTGGCTACAAAAGTGCTTATTTTAACAGTATAGGCTCCCACATCTAATCTGTCTTCTGTTTTTTCCCCCACATTGGCTCTCTCTAACTAGTTTTGCAGTGACACAGGACAGTACCTTGATTTCTGTCCAGTAAAACCCTTCCTTTCCTACCACTTCCATTATCTACTCAGTCAAATCCACACTTGGCACGTGTATATGCCCCATGCAGGATGGGGTGGATTCATCCACTGTCTTTTGGGCACAGAGCTGTATAGCAGTTTCCAGCCCTTTTTTTCCACACATTAGCTGAGCCATGGGTCAGGCCTGAAGTTGGCAAAATGCTTCCATTAATATCAGCTTTGTATTAGTAAGGAATGTAGTCTATGTATGTCAAAACCTGATGGAATGCAACAAGCAGCTGAAGGTAGCCATTCATGCAAAAAATAAATTGACAGGAAAACCCAGGAAATTCCATTGGGATTTTGGGGCTGACTTTGGCCTCCTTGTCACTGCAGACTGCTCTGCTGGGTCTTGGAAGGAGATGCTAATTCTTTATTAGTCAACTGATCGATACTTACATTTATGGCATTGGACAGACGATCTTATCTTGAGGTAATTGCAAAAAAGTGATATGTTGTCTATTTGGGAAAAATAACATCTTTATATGAGTGCAGATATTCATAGTTTCCATAGTTACCCGGGTTTATGAGCGGTCCTCTAGCTGATCATCCAACTCTGAACCTTGCTTTGTCTGTTTGAGATTCATCTCTTGAATTTGTTGCCTGCCTGCTTATCACTACGGCCTGTATTTGCAACACATTTTTAAGATTTGCCCTGAACAGTTTAGTCTGCCTTATTTTCGAATGCATTTCTTTGTGGCTCTTTTCGTGCATCTCAACTTACTAAGCCAGGTCTGACAGGTACCTCATCACTCCTACATAAATATGCACAATATGCGTATAAGTGCATACAATTGGTACCTCGGTTCTTGTTGAGAACCGCAAATGAGTACCAAGCAAATTTTTACCATAAGGAATAATGTAAATTGAATTAATCTGTTCCAGACCCCTCAGAAAATCCACACTGTATAAGTCATTATATGCATTAATGCAGTTGTATTGTATCTCCATGATTTAAAATGAGGATGTGATCTGACAATTCCATCATAAGCTAAATGCATCATGAACTGAGGAGTTTAGCCAGTGTTTGGTAAAGCAGTCTATACTTTATATATGATAAGTATATGATACATAGTCTATGATAAGTAAGGATAAGTAAGTTAATGTTTAAAACACTTACAGTAATCTACAGTTGGCCAAAGTTTTCCAACACAAAGATTGTTGAAAAATATCATGTAATTTAGTGAGCAATGGATTGAAAGTGAAATGCAAAACACTCTACTGATGAAGTCTGGGGACTAACATATATGCTAATGCTAACTGCAGCCTGTGTGCTGGAGGATTCAGGTCCTGTTTTGCTTTCGGTTTCCTGTCAATAGTAGATGATTTTTCTGCACTAAGAATACAGTACTGTAGATGTAGAAATAAAGAAAAAAAAATTGCGGAAATCTAAAATGAGCAATGGCTACTGTGATTGCTAAAACAACAAGCGCCGCGTACTAAATCGTCAATCGAGTTTCGGCTGGAACGAGTTGGGCGGTTCGACTCATACAAGTTTAAGCAAGTGTGCGGAGTACTGAGCAACCCATGAGAGCCGAGACAAATATTTCAACAAGTTCCGAGGTGGTCGAGAACCGAGGTAACACGGTAGTTAGTACATACCAGTTTCAGAAACCAGAGTGCTAAATATAGTGGTGTGAAATAGATTGTGTTTGTTTCTCCCTTAATAATAAACATCTTCATTTAAAAACTGCATTTTGTGTTTACTTGTGTTGTCTTTTACTCGTATTTAAATTAGTTTGATGTTCCGAAACACTTGAGTGTGACAAACATACAAAAAAATAGGAAATCAGGAAGAGGACAAACACTTTTTCACACCACTGTATTATTGAATTACTTAATTATTATGGGAAAGTCATGTGGTTAAGTGTAATTAAGAAAAGCCAAGAGATGGCTGGGAATGTGCACTGAGAATGCAATATAGAAAACAGTTACGAGACAGTCCAGTAAAGAATTATCGAGTACTCAGCATTTATCTATGTTAGTGTTATACCCTGGACCAGTCTTCTGGAAAAAAACTGAGTAATATACATGTTCCAGTTATCCCCCCACCCCCCAAAAATGCACATTCCTCTAAAGTATGTCTGTAGATTCCTGTTGATGTCTCTCTCTCTCTCTCTCTCTCTCTCTCTCTCACACACACACACACACACACACACACACACAACAAGCGCAGGTCTTTGAACAATTAAAATAAGTGACACGCAAAACGATGGTCAGGTGGGTGACTTGTCTGTTGGTGTGCAGCTGTGACTCACTCACAGTCACACACACGACCCAGATACACAAGTGTGACTAAAAATACATAAAGAAGAAAAGAGCTAAAAATAACTTAAGTGGGGGGGGCAATGCTACAGCGATAAACTGTGGGTCGTACGTGCACTCGGACCCTGATGCGGCTGTGGTGCCGAAATTGGTAACAGCTGCTGAGTCTGGAAAGATTTTGCTGCATGTGGTAAAGTTAAGGTGTCCAAATATGAGGAATTAATAATTCACTCATAAAGCTCTGGCCACATAAAAATCGCAGGCACTCCATTTATTTATTTCCATTTATTCTCAGGAGTTCTGGTTCAGGAGTCAGGAGTTCTCTTTTATTCTCTTTCTTTTTGTCTTGCATGAAAAATGCAGATACACAGTCCAGTTTCGCAGCACGGTGCTAATGGAAGGTAGATCTAGTTGCAGTACTAGTCTCCTTCCAGATAGTTTCACAGCAAGTGACAGAGAGATTGTGCTCACCACACTCTGGCAATATAGGTCTTTGCTGACTAGCAACAAAGCTGTTGATAATGAAGCCTTCTCTAAACTATGCTCTATAAACTATAAAATCATTAACATACAGCTTTCAAAAATCACCAATAAATGGACAAAGTGAAAAGTGAAGGCAAACACTTAGGGCGCTAACAGCTAATGTGAACTGCTCAGCCTGAAAGCCAGTTTTCCTTTCGGTTGGCTGTCATTTACAGTGGTGCTTGAAAGTTTGTGAAGCCTTTAGAATTTATTTTTCTGCATAAATATGATCAATAACATCATCAGATTTTCACAAAAGTCCTAAGTAGATAAAGAGAACCCAGTTAAAGAAATGAGACAAAAATATTATACTTTGTCGTTTATTTATTGAGGAAAATTACCCAATATTACATATTAGCGGGGCAAAAGTATGTAAACCTTTGCTTTCAGTATGTGGTGTGACACCCTCTGCAGCAATAACTGCCTACTAAACGTTTCTGTAACTGTTTTGATCAGTCCTGCACACCCGCTTGGAGGAATTTTAGCCCATTCCTCCGTACAGAACAGCTTCAGCTCTGGGATGTTGGTGGGTTTCCTCACATTAGCTGCTCGCTTCAGGTCCTTCCACAACATTTCGATTGGATTAAGGTCAGGACTTTGACTTGGCCATTCCAAAACATGAACTTTATTCTTCTTTAACCATTCTTTGGTAGAACGACTTGTGTGCTTAGGATCGTTGTCTTGCTGCATGACCCACCTTCTCTTGAGATTCAGTTCATGGAGAGATATCCTGACATTTTTCTTTAGAATACTCTGATGTAATGCAGAATTCATTGTTCCATCAATGATGGCAAGCCGTCCTGACCCAGATGCAGCAAAACAGGCCTAAACCATGATACTACCACCACTGGTAATATCATGGTTCGGGCCTGTTTTGCTGCAACTGCTCTCTTTGGCTACATCCCAAACTATACTCATCCTAAGATGAAGAAGAACACAATCCCCACTTCATACATATTTTTTAAACTGTGATTAATTAGGTTAGTGTTAAGTGTGAATGGCATTGTATTAGTTGGCAGTCTAATACGGTAGTTCAAAACCACAGAGACCCATGTTAAAGTCCTAGTGGTGCCTTTCGGCAAAGTAAGTCATCATAAGCAGAGACCATTGACTGAGAAAGGGGAAGCATCCCTTGGCTCTGCAACAGCGACCCCTTCCCAGCCCAGCAACAGACTGGCATCTGGTCCAGGGCACGTTTACACCTGAGCCCAGTGATTTCCATAGATAGATGGAATAGACTGGGATAGATGCCAGAGCCAGGCCCATGTGCAGACAATTTGGGGGGCTGGGGTACAAGAGAAAAAAGCAGCACTTTCTACCCAACTCCAACAAACCATTTCCTCAGCTTAAGCCATGATACCATTCATAATCATAGTCATCTTGTCAGATGTGTAGACCATTCCAGGCATGTTACATAAGTCGTTTCTTCAGGAATGGAAGTTTCTTCCAAAAGCGATATAGTAGTCTCTTCAAAATACATCTCAGTACCCTTGTGAACCTGGCTTATATTCACCTAACCTTAAGAAACTGTGCTTGCAGACATGAATGTTTAGGCTTATATTCAATTCTGTTATATTAAAACAGGAATCATTTTTTCATGATCAGTTTTAACAGTGAAATATTAGAAAGCATAATGATAAATTTAGTCAAAACATGGCATTATAGTAGCTGAGGTGAAACATTAATAGGAATCATTAAGAGGGCACCCAAGATCGATCAAATGCCTGGAACTCAAGCCAGCTCAGCTGTGCTGTGCCAAAATTTGTTTTTGAAAACAGTGCAGGATGGATGAGACTCTGTTTTCAAGACATGAGTTAGCCAAGGGACATAGAAAATGAAATTGTTTGCCAGCCGAAAATGCACTTTTACAGTCTGAGGGCAAACGGGCATTGACGCAAGCCAACCAATACATGACCCATAAGGTAAGATACATCTTACATCTGATGCATATAAAATATTCACAGTGGTGCATGAAAGTTTGTGAACCCTTTTCTGTATTTTTGCATAAATGTGACCTAAAACATCATCAGATTTTAACAAAAGTCCTAAAAGTAGATAAAGAGAACCCAGTTAAACAAATGAGACAAAACTATTATACTTGGTCATTTATTTACTGAGCAAAATGATCCAACATTACATCTCTGAGTGGCAAATGTATGTGAACTGTTGCTATCAGTATCTAGTGTGACTCCCTTGTGCAGCAATAACTACTAAATATTTCTGATAACCTTTGATCAGTTCTGTACATCTACATGAAGGATTTGTAGCCCATTCCTCCATGCAGAACAGCTCCAGCTCTGGGATGTTGGTGGGTTTCCTCACATGAACTTATTCCACAAGATGTCTATTGGATTATGGCCAAACCTGGCCATTTAAAAACAACTTTAGTCTTTTTTAACCATTTCTGGTAGAACAACTTGTGTGCTTAGGGTGGTTTCCTTCCTGCATGATCCATGTTCTCTTGAGATTCAGTTCAGAAACAGATATATAAAGGAAAATATAATAAAGGAAATATAATTTTGGAATTCATTATCCCAGCACTGATGGCAAGTTGTCCTTACCCATATGCACCACAACAAACCCAAACCATGACACTACCACCACCATATTTCACAGACGAGATGTTAGAACACATCATTGTTGCTCAGTGTTCTCCTGAATGTGGACTCATAAACATTAACATTAGTCAAATTAGTCAATGTGAGAGAATCTTTTAGTTGATTAGAACTTACCCTGAGTTCCCTTTTGACCTCACAGACTATTACACCGCGTTCTCGTTGAGTGAACTTTGTTGGTTGACCGAATAACAATGGTTTTGAATTTCCTCCAGTTGTACACAATCTGTCTGACTGTGGAAATGTCAGTCCACACTCTTCAGAGGTGATTCTGTTAACATTTCTAGCCTGGTGAGCATTAGAAGCTCTTTTTTTTTTAGATCCTCAGAAATCTTTTTTCTGCCGTGATTTACTTCCATAAACATGCTGTGAAGATCAGCCTTTGATAGATCCCTGTTCTTGAAATAAAACAGTGTGTTCACTCACAACTGATTGTCATCCACGACTGAATACTGAGGGGTGCAGAATTGTGTTACGCTCATTCCATTTGCTGACAACACCTGACCCCAAATCCAGATAAGCTCTTTGTTCATGTTTGCGATACCTGTTGAGTAAAATAAAGCCATGGTGATTGGTATAGAGCCTGCATCCGTCTCCTATATCCCCATAAGGTCCCACCATTACAGAATACCCTGCCAAACTAAGGAGACGGCAGGTAATCACGCTACCCCGGTTCGATCTGCGTGGGCTGAGCTGCCGAAAAAATTTGATGGTAATCCCCGTCTATGCGGAGAATTGTTTGGGCAGTGCTCAGCCTACTTGCGCCAGTTCCCTCACTATCATGAATTCCAGCGTCTGGTGTTTGTGAACTGGCGCCTCATGGACAAAGCGCTTGACTGGGCGTCTGCTAACTGGTCCCGATTAATATTGGGGACCTGCGACCAGCTCTTTATCGAGCTGTGGGACAGGTTTGGCCTCTCTGCTAGCAATGAGCAGGAGTCTACCAGTCACCCAGTTGCTTTTCTTTTCGCTTGTCATTTGCAGGATCCCCAGCTTGCCAGCAGCCGGAAGGTTCTGGTCAAGTGCCCATTAGTTCTGTATTTTAGCCCGCCCGTGCCTGTTAGCTCCATAGATGAGTGGTTAGCGCCCCGTATCTCAGTACCTGAGCAGTTAGAGCTCAATAGTCCAATGTTTGAGGTTGCTAGCTTCGTACCGCAGTTGTTGAGCATGTTAGCTCAATACTTGAGGTCGCCAGCACCATAGCTGAACATGCTGCATCTGTTAGCTCTGTTGGTGAGCCGTTGGCGCCCTGTAGCTCAATATCTGTGCCAGTTAGCTCCGCATTTGAGTATGTTAGCTCAGTAGATGAGCATGTTAGCTTGATGTCTGGGCCTGCTAGTTCTGTATCTGAGCAGGCCACACCTCCGGGCTCCGTAGCTGAGCTGTTAGCACCCTGTAGCTCAGTACCGGAGCAGTTATCGTCAAGTGGCCAAGTACCTCAGCATTAGCTCCATAGTTGAGCACCCTAGTTCCGTATTTGGACCTGTTATCTCAACATTTGAACACGCTAGCTCAATACAAGGGCAGTTAGCATGCAGTAACCCTGTATTTGAACACGCTAGCGCAGTACATGAGTCGATAGCGCCCAGTAACTTAGTATTTGAGGGCGTTCGCTCTGTCGTTGAGCATGTTACCTCAGCATTTGAGTATGTAAGCTCTTTAGATGAGCAGGTTAGCCCTGTATTTGAACACGCTAGCTTAGTACCTGAGCCGATAGCATCTGGTAGCCCTGAATTTGAACACGTTAACTTAGTGCCTGAGAAGATAATATCTGGCAGTCCTGTGTTTGAGCATGCAAGCTCAGTACCAGAGCTGATAGCGTATGGTAACCCTTTGTTTGAGCATGCTAGCTTAGTACCTGAGCCGATAGCGTCAAGTGGCCCAGTGTTTCAATATGTTCGATTAAATTTTGATCATGTTAGCCTCGCAACTGGGTCTGCTAGCTCCAAATCTGAGCCGGCTGCACCCCATAGTTCCGTAGATCAACTGTTGGCACCTTGTAGCTCAGTACCGGGGCAGTTAGTATCCAGTGGTCCAGTATTTCAGCATGTTAGCTCCGTAAAGGAGCCATTAGCACCCCGTAGCCCCATGTTTGAGCATGTTAGCATCATGGATGAGCACCCTAGCTTCGTAGTTGTTTAAGTCGTTGGCGCCGCCTGGCTCTGTGTCTGAGCCCGCCACACCCTTTGGTTTCGTATCAGAGCATGTTGATTCTATACCTGAGTTTGTTGATTCAGAGTTGGAATTGTTATCCCCGCCTGGCTCTGTGTCTGAGCTCGCCTCGCCCTTATGTTTCGTATCTAAGTATGTTGATTCTGTACCTGAGTTCATCAGTTCCGTATTTGAACTGTCAGCATCACCTGATGTTGTGTCCGAGCACGCTGCACCCCTCGGTCTCATAACCGAGCACGTTCGTATCAAATTTCAATTCGTTGGTTCCATGGATGCACCGTTAGCGTCCTGTAGTTTGGCATTCGAGGACGCTGAGCCCTTTAAATTTGTGTCTGAGCATGTTAACTCCATAGACGTGTTGTTAGCATCGTATAGTTCTGTATCTGAGCGCACCGCGCTTTCTGGTTCCGTAGTTGAGCATGTTAGCTCCGATCCTGAGTTTGTTGATTCTATGTCTGAATCGTTAGCTTCGTATAGTTCCGTATCCGAGCGCACTGTGCCCTCTGGTTCCGTAGTTGAGTGTGTTGGCTCTGATCCTGAGGTTGTTGGTTCTGTGTCCGAATCGTTAGCATAATTTAGTTCCATATCCGAGCGTGCCACACCTTTTGGTTTTGTGTCTGAGCATGTAAGCTCTGTATCTGAGTTTGTTTACTCCATGTCCTTGCAGGTCACGCATCATAGTCCCATATCTGAGTTTATGGTAACCCGTAGTTTCATACCTGTTCATGTTAGCTCTGTTTCCGAGCACATCAGGTCTCTTCGTTCCATACCTGACAACAATGCCCCAACTCCCGCGCCATGGACATTTGCGACGACTCCCGTGCCACAGACATTTCCGTCTGTTCCCATGCCAGCACAGAGGAAGTCTGTTCTAGTTCCTGTGCCAGCGTTGAGGGCGTCTGCACTGGAGTCCTTGCCAGAGGCTGTGTATTCCCGAGAGGCCCTGCAAGAGGCCATATGTTCTCAAGAGGCCTTGCCAGAGGCCGTATGTTCCCGAGAGGTCCTGCAAAAGGCCATTTGCTCCAGAGAGGCCTTGCCGAAGGCCATTCGTCCCCGAGAGGCCAGCCAGGAGTCTGTTCCAGAGTGGCTATCTAGGAGGACATCCAGAGCACCTCACCCCCCAGGCACCGCCCAGAGAGAAAACCACCTGACAAGGAGAAAGTGCCCGAGGGGCCATTTGTAAAGAAGCCCTGGTTCCGTCTCGGGCTCCTTTGGGGGAGATATATCACGGATCGGCCCAGACTTGGGCTCGCTATGCCCCTCCTCGACGATAGGGGCGATCCAGACAATGACATTTGTGAAGCTAGGGCCCTAGATAGGATTGTTTTCAGGTGGTTGTGACTATATTTAGGCAGGGCCCTAGCTCTCCGACATTGCGGGGTATTTCACGATCCTAAAGCGCCGTGTTTTGGTTTGGCGGCAGTTTCCGCCTTTAGTAACTTGTGCCAAGTACGGTATGCTTCATTTTTTTCCGCGTGTTGCGGAGGGAAGCTCATTTGTCTGTATTTATTTGGATGCTTCGTTTGTTACCGCAGGTTGTGGAGATAAGCTCCTTTTGTTCGTGTCAGTCGAATGCTTCATTTGTTCCCGCGTGTTGCGGAGGTAAGCTCTCTGAGTCTTGGTCCTCCCAGGGTTTCTTCACTTAGGGAGTTTTTCCTTGCCACTGTCGCCCTAGGCTTGCTCAATTTGGGATTGGATGTACATATTAGGAGATAATCTAAAATTGTAAAGTTGCTTTGAGACAATGCTCCATTGTAAAAAGTGCTATATAAATGAACCTGACTTGACTTGACGTTGTTCATATTTTCAGTATATGTTGAGTAAAATAAAGCCATGGTGATTGGTATAGAGCTTACACCCGTCTCCTATCTCCGCGTCCCGCCATTACATTCACAAACATTCAAGCACCACTGCATATAGTGTACTAAAGCAACAGCAAGGAAAGCAAGGAAGAATGCTGAAACATTCTTATAAAGGAGGAAAAATGTGACTGGAAATTGATATAATTTAGAACCTTTGGCCATTATTGC
The DNA here is from genome assembly GCA_025084515.1 of Ancistrus triradiatus. Taxonomy (NCBI): domain Eukaryota; kingdom Metazoa; phylum Chordata; class Actinopteri; order Siluriformes; family Loricariidae; genus Ancistrus; species Ancistrus triradiatus. The sequence continues at coordinate 65,186 of JAJAGP010002975.1, forward strand.
TGACAACAATATTATATGTTAAATGACTGGCAAATTATGGGGTTGGTCATATGTGAGCCAGTAAGTAATAGACCAGGAACACTCTTTATAGAAATAAAGAACCATTTTAAATGTATTTTTCATGCAATGTATGTGGCATTTGGTATGCATACACATTTACTATATAGTCATCAAGCACCTTATTGGAATGCTGTACTAATAATGGGTAGGATTTCACTTTGCATTCAAAATGGACATAATTTATGCTATGGATTCCCCAAGATATTGGGAAACATTCTTTTGAAATTCTCCTTTGTGTTAAAATAATTGCATAGTACAATTCCGGCAGATTTTCAAAGGCACTTTCATGCTGTGAATATCCCATTTTTCCATATCGCAGAGGTGTTCTATTTTATTTAGACTCTGTGACTGGGAAGGCCACTAAAGAACACTGAACATATTGGCCTGTTCATAAAAGTAAATTGCAATGACTTCGGTTTTGTGACATGGTGCATTGTTATGCTGGAAGTACATGGCGGCTAAATTGTGGCCATGAAGGGATGCACAAGATCAGCAACAATATGCAAATAGGCTGTGGCATTCGAGTATTATTGGGCCCAAAATCTGCTAATGAATCATTCCCCACACCATTACACAACCTCCACCAGCTTGGACTTTTGACACAAAGCAGGTGGGGTCCAAAGATTCATACTTTTTATGTCAAATTCTAACCCTACCATCTGTGTCCCTCATCAGAAACTGAGAATCATCAGACCAGGCTCTCTTTTTCCAGACTTCAACTGTCCGTTTTTCATGACTGGCTGGTTTTTTTTCTTTATTGCATAATTCTGAGTAAACTCTATAAATGAAAATCCCAGGAGACCAGCGGTTATAGAAATACTCAAACCTCACTGACTGGCACCAACAATCATGCCATCTATTTGTGCAAATCTACATTGTGTGCCACAATTATTGGTACCCAATATCTATTATATCTCTAGTACTTTTTGCAGCCTCCCTTTGCAAATATAACAGTTTGAAGTTTTCTCCAGTAATGAGACTACAAAAAACATTCACAGAGAATGGAATGAAGCTATTCCTCCATACAGTACTGTCTTTTTTACTGTGCATGAAGTAAATATAGGCACACATCCTCTTTCCTGCAAATTTTTGACATCTCCACCTTCATTTTGCCCTGATATTGGAAATGGGTGACATTTATACCCCAGTGAAACAAGAAGTCATGTCTGAACATTTAAGTGTTCCCAGACTCTGGTGAGTCTATTTTGTAATTAAAGAAAGCAATGGGTTTTCGTGCTTTAAAATGTTTCTTTAAAAGTTTTTAATATGATGCTATACAACAAGGTGATATATTATTCATATGAGATCAAATGCCATTTTTGGTGATGCCACTTATATCCCTGCCTCCACTTCCAGTTACTCCCATGCTGAGTTACATTAATATGTGGGGCGGCACAGTGGATCAGGACAGGACCGCTGCCTCATAGCATAGCAAGAAGGACATGGGTTCAAACCCAGGGTGGAGCAGTCTGAGACCTTTCTGTGTGGAGTGTGCTTGTCCTCCCTGTGACTGCGTGGGTTAATTGATTGCACTACATTGGCATTGACTTGACTGTATATACTGTATACATGATTGGTCTTGATGTAACCTTGTGTGTGTTGCTGACATGGCCACTTGTGCTGATAGCAACGTTAAATAAATGCAAACAAAACAAACGTTAATGTGCATTTGTATTTCTGATGAGGTGCATGTATGTTTTGGTACACTGATCAAGTATGTTTGTGTCTATTTTCCGTGATGAGTCATTAGGTTCTCAGACAAATTTAATATGACCCACCAGACGTTCTGTGACAGAGACATAACTTGGAGACAAAAACATCGAAACCTAAATTAATGTTTCTCGACACTAGTCCTGGTTTTCTGCTTCCAGTTACACTCAGGGATGGGCTGTGGGCCCAGGCAAAATGTGCAGGACTGGAGAGGTTATTGATTTATCTGCTTGATATTTAAAGTATTTTCTATTGTGATGACAGTTGATTTACCACATTGGTGGCATGGTGGTGCAGCAGATAGTTTTGGTGCCACACAGTATCATGGTGCTAGGGATCTGGGTTCAAACCTTGCTTACATTACTGTGAGTGTAGAGTTTGGTATGTTCTCCAAATGCCCACATGGATGTGCTTCAATGGTTATCCACCCTGTCTAAAGTGAAATCTTCCCTTGCACTCAGGAAACTGCCTCTGTACCTGCGATCCTGACCAGGATGAAAAAAACATGTTTTACTGTAAGCCATGTTTCTCACATGCTCTATTGAAATGTTGTTATACATTAGATCCGTTTGGGCTCTTAAAGACTGCAATAAAGCAGGATTAAACCCTATTGTGGATCAGAAGGCTTGTCCAGTACCAAAAAACAACGAGTACCGAGCAAACTTTTTCCATAAGGAATAAAGTAAAATAAATGAATCCATTCCAGACCCCCAGAAAATCCACACAGTATAAGTCATTATATGCATTAATGGGGTTGTATTGTACAGCTGCTCCCTGATTTATGATGGGGATATATTCCGACAAATCCATCATAAGTTACATGTATCATGAAACGATGAGTTTAATATAATCTATACTGTATCATATCGGAGCATATTACACATTAACACTTACATTAAGCCACAGTTTGCCAAAATCAATAACACAAAGCTTATCTTAGAATAAAGTGTTGAAAAACCTCATATAATATTGACAGTAATGGATTGAAAGTGAAAAGTAAAAGCAAAACACTTACTCTATTAGTGTACTCAGGGCGCTAACTACTAATGCTAACTGCTCAGCCTGAAAGCCAAGAGGATTCGTGAATCGTGAATCGTGAATCATGAAACGTGAATCTAATTTCGTCTGAAACGAGTCATGTGGCTCGACTCATACAAGTTTAAGCAAGTGTGTCTAGTAGCGAGCAAATATGATAAAAAAAAAAGATAACCGTGACAAAGTTATGTAGTCAAAATGTGGCGAGAACCAAATTCGACAAGTTCCGAGGTGGTCAAGAACCCATGTACCATTGTATTGAAATTTGTACATACAGTACTTCACTTCTGTATCAAGTGCCCTTCAGTTTGGATTTTCTATGTTCCTACATACCTATATAAACGGTGCTCTCTCTGGAGTAAAACTGACTCCAAATATATTGTGTAAATTACTAATATCACAGTTCTTTCTCAGACTTTGTCTGTAATTTTTGGTTGATTTGGTTGTTTTTTTTGTTTATGTAGAGCTTATTTACCTTTGCTCCTTATACAATTGCTTAGTGATGTCTTCCTTAGACATACAGTGGGGCAAAAAAGTATTTAGTCAGTCACTGATTGTGCAAGTTCTCCTACTTAGAAAGATGAGGGAGGTCTGTAATTTTCATCATAGCTACACTTCAACTATGAGAGACAAAATGAGAAAAAAAAATCCAGGAATCCACATTGTAGGATTTTTAAAGAATTTAATTGTAAATCATGGTGGAAAATAAGTATTTGGTCAATACACTTGGTTCAACTCAATACTTTGTAACATAACCTTTGTTGGCAATGACAGAGGTCAAACGTTTCCTGTAAGTCTTCACCAGGTTGGCACACACTGTAGCTGGTATTTTGGCCCATTCCTCCATGCAGATCTCCTCTAGAGCAGTGATGTTTTGGGGCAACACGGACTTTCAACTCCCTCCACACATTTTCTATGGGGTTGAGGTCTGGAGACTGGCTAGGCCACTCCAGGAGCTTGAATGCTTTTTACGGAGCCACTTCGTTGCCCGAGCGGTGTGTTTGGGATCATTGTCATGCTGGAAGCCCCAGCCACGTTCCATCTTCAATGCTCTCACTGATGGAAGGAGTTTTTGGCTTAAAATCTCACGATACATGGCCCCGTTCATTCTTCCCTGAACATGGATCAGTCGTCCTGTCCCCTCTACAGAAAAACAGCCCCAAAGCATGATGTTTCCACCCCCATGCTTCACAGTAGGTATGGTGTTCTTGGGATGCGACTCAGCATCCTTTTTCCAGTTGAGTTTTTCCCAAAAACTATTTTGGTTTCATCTGACCACGTGATATTCTCCCAATCCTCTTCTGGATCATCCATATTCATCCAAAAAAAAAATCCTACAGTGTGATTTCCTGGATTTTTTTTCTCATTTTTTCTCTCATAGTTGAAGTGTACCTATGATGTAAATTACAGACCTCTCTCATCTTTCTAAGTAGGAGAACTTGCACAATCAGTGGCTGACTAAATACTTTTTTGCCCCACTGTAATAGGACCAATCTGGCAAGGTAGAATTCTACCAAAGTCCTGAGTGTGTGGCCATTTATAGTACATTGTGGGACCAAATGTCCCCACAAGGATAGAAAGATCTGACATTATTGGCATGGTGGGGACATCTTGCTGGTCCCCATGGGGTTAACTGCTTTTTAACAGAAACTGCAACTTTCTGTTAAAAAACCAAGAGTCAAAAGATTTGCTTGATGTTACTGAGGTTTAGGTTAGGTTTACTTGTAGGTGTAGCATTAATTGGCTGCAGTAATCATAATGTCAGTGGGCGGTCCCCACAAAGATACTGAGACATGGTGTATTGGTGTGTGTGTGTGTGTGTGTGTGTGTGTGTGTGTGTGTGTGTGTGTGTGTATGTAAAACACAGTTACAGCACAACAGACCCAAATTCCTTACGCTAAACTCAGTTAAAGATATGGAGTGAATTCATAGGAATGTTGAAAAGTAATTAGTTATACTGCTTTTACAGCAGAAAGTCTACTCAGGTGAGGAACGTGAGATCATACCTCTTAAATGCCTGTGAATTATCTAGGTCAGTCAAGGCAGCCTCTTTGAACACTGCTTTGAGTGACTCCCAAGCATTCCTGAAGTAACCAACCCTGCCTCCCTCACTTAATGGACGTAGTTAAAATGTAGAGGGGGTGCAATGACACTCAAGGTGATGACTCAGGGAATTTTCTCTAGGAAAAAAAAACCCACAGAAACGCACACAGGTTTGTCTCTCTATCATTATGGAGACTTTCCTTTGACATAATATTACTGTAGCTAATTAATACACAGAAACACACACACAAGTTTGTTTTTCCTATCATTGTGGGCACTTTCCTTTGACATAATATTACCATGGCTAATGAATACTATACATGCAACTTCCTTTGGATTAAAAAAAAAAAAGTTGCATTAATGTAAAAAAATTATGCTGTCAAGACAAGCATAATGTCCCCACAAATCCCCATAGGATAAAAATGGCAGATCTTTCTATCCTTGTGGGGACATTTGGATTTTACTATTATATATAAACTTGACCTCCACCAGGGTCGGCACGATGGCTTGGTGGGTAGCACTGCCGCTTCACTAGTCTGGGTCCTTTCCATATCCGTGTGGATTTCTCCGGTTTCCTCCCACAGTCCAAATATATGCATTAGGTTAATTAAAGTGCTCTTAGTGTGTGAGTGCGAGTATGAAATTGTGAGTGCATGTGCCCTACAATGGATTGGCATTCTTGTACATAAAGATAAAATCATGAAAAGATTTAAATGTTTGATATAAAACTCAAACAAACATGTCTTTTTAAATACCAGTGGTTAGTTGGTAATCAGTCCCCCACACCTGATGCAGCCTGTCACAACTCTGAAAACAATCTCTTAAATAGAACGGAGAGGCAGATATCTACAGGTACAGGGCTACAATATGCAGTCCTGTGAGTCCCAAGGTAAGGAGTAAGAAAATCTGCTCCAAAAACGCAAAATATCATGCAGGGGTTGCTGTCAGAACCACATACAGTGGGGCAAAAAAGTATTTAGTCAAGTTCTCCTACTTAGAAATATGAGAGAGGTCTGTAATTTTCATCATAGGTACACTTCAACTATGAGAGACAAAATGAGAAAAACAAAATCCACGAAATCACATTGTAGGATTTTGAAAGGATTTAATTGTAAATTATGGTGGAAAATAAGTATTTGGTCAATAAATTTGGTCCAACTTAATACTTTGTAACATAACCGTTGTTGGCAATGATCAGAGATCAAGTTTCCTGTAAGTCTTCACCAGGTTTGCACACACTGTAGCTGGTATTTCCTGTGTAGCTGGTATTTCCCATTCCTCCATGCAGATCTCCTCTAGAGCAGTGATGTTTTGGGGCTGTCGCTGGGCAACACAGACTTTCAACTCCCTCCACACATTTTCTATAGGGTTGAGGTCTGGAGACTGGCTAGGCCACTCCAGGACCTTGAAATGCTTTTTACGGAGCCACTCCTTCGTAGCCCGATTGGTGTGTTTGGGATCAGTGTCATGCTGGAAGACCCAGCCACGTTCCATCTTCAATGCTCTCACTGATGGAAGGAGGTTTTGACTTAAAATCTCACGATACATGGCCCCGTTCATTCTTCCCTTAACACGGATCAGTCGTCCTGTCCCCTTTGCAGAAAAACAGTCCAAAAGCATGATGTTTCCACCCCCATACTTCACAGTAGGTATGGTGTTCTTGGGATGTAACTCAGCATTCTTCTTCCTCCAAACACAGCGAGTTGAGTTTTTATCAAAAGGTTCTATTTTGGTTTCATCTGACCACATGATATTCTCTCAATCCTCTTCTGGTTTGTCCACGTGATCTTTAGCAAACTGCAGACGAGCAGCAGTGTTCTTTTTACTGGCTTAAGCAGGGGGACACGCCTGGCACTGCAGGATCTGAGTCCCTCTCGGTGTAGTAGTGTTACTGATGGTAGCCTTTGTTACTTTGGTCCCAGCTCTCTGCAGGTCATACATCAGGTCCCTCTGTGTAGTTCTGGGATTTTTGCTCATCGTTCTCATTATCATTTTGACCCCACGGAATGCATGGGACTCCAGATCGAGGGAGATTATCAATGGTCTTGAATGTCTTACATTTTCTTACCATTGGTCTCACAGTTTGATTTATTCACACCAACCTGCTTGCCTATTGTAGATTCACTCTTCCCAGCCTGCTGCAGGTCTACAATTTTCTTCCTGGTGTCCTTCGACAGCTCTTTGGTCTTGGCCATGGTAGAGTTTGGAGTCTGACTGTTTGAGGCTGTGGACAGATGCCTTTTATACAGATAACAAGGTCAAACAGGTGCCATTAATACAGGTAATGAGTGGAGGACAGAAGAGCTTCTTAAAGAAGTTACAGGTCTGTGAGAGCCAGAAATCTTGCTTGTTTGTGGGTGACCAAATACTTATTTTCCACCATAATTTACAATTAAATTATTTAACAATCCTGCAATGTGATTTCCTGGATTTTTTTCTTTCTCATTTTGTCTCTCATAGTTGAAGTGTACCTATGATGAAAATTACAGACCTCTCTCATCTTTCTAAATAGTAGAACTTGCACAATCAGTGGCTGACTGAATACTTTTTTGCCCCACAGTTGCTGGACCTCAGGCCAACTGCAGCTATTCTGAAATTTACAAGACCCTAAAATCCCTCTTTCACTATCAGTTATTAAGAGAATAAATCAATGCTTGAAACAACTGATGAAGTTGCCAGAGAGAAAGGATATGGAAGTTCCAAAGCTTCTTCAAGCACAGATAAGCACCTGCTGAGATTGACAGTTTTCAAATACAGGAAAAAGCCTGTAAATATACAACAGGAAGATCAAAAATAAGTGGCTTTAGAATAAATCCATCAGGCTCATGTTTTTTGCTTGGTCCAAGTTTGAGCCCTATAAAGAATATTTGGTCTCACATTAAATACAAACTAACTGGGAAACATTTCTCATCAACTGTTTGAAGTCATTACCACTGAGTGGAACAACACTGACTATTCTTTCTGTAAAAACTGTCCACAAGTTTACCCAAAAGACTTAACCATTTAATGAAATTGAAGAAAAAGGTTATGCCATACTAAGTTACTTTATCTATTTGTTTAATTCTTGATAATTTCCTAACCAATTATTTGCTGTTTAAACCGTTAAAAACTTCATATCTTGCAGTTTTCGATGTTCCTTTTTTTTGCCCATAAGTGTATATACACACACATACACCTTAGCACAGTATTGGATCCTTGGTTTATAGGTCTGGAGTGGCTAGTTTGTAGCTCACTGCTGCCTCTGTTTATACTGATGTTTTTATTGGTCTGTAAAATATTATTCAGGTCTTATAAACCTGAAAAGCCACATCTGTGGGATTCTGGCTCGTCATACTAGATCATAGAACATGCAGCCCCTCTGAATTCTCAGAATTTAAAGTAAAAGTGACATTTAAAAGCATAAAGGTTTAACCTGTTGGTCAAAGGTCGGGATACTGCCGACTGCAAAACATAAAATAATGAAATGTACTAATCTACTGCTTTAACACTTCAGCTTTGGGTCTGGTCCTCAGTACAGCCATATTGCTCAATTCATTCCCTCTCCATCCATCCATTTAGAGGTACCAACTGACTTAATACTGACCTGATAACTGACTTAATACGCATTTGGAATGTACCCATGATCTCTGGAGCTGTGTGTCAACAGATCTCTGGAGCTGTTTGACCCCATGTTGCAATAATGACTTCAGTTCTATCTACTTTCACTATGAAATCGTGGGACTGTGGTGGCCTAGCGGTTAAGGTACTGGACTAAGAACCATAATGTCCAAGGTTCAAATCCCACCTCTGTCAAGCTGCCAGTGTTGGGCCCTAGAGCAAGACTCTTAACCCACAATTGCTTGGATTGTTAGATCGTATCAATTGTGAGTTTCTCTGGATAAGAGTGTCTGCTAAATGACATAAATGTAAAAAGAAATTTAAAGCAATTATTTTATACTCCAGGATTTGAGATGAAACTATCCATACAGCAGCCCTTGCTGGAGTGCTCGCTGCAATATTCCTAAGCTAAGCAATATGTGTCTGAGGTTTGATAACAGTCCCTAAATTGCTAATCTTTTTCTTTACCATGAAGCTTATCATCTAGTGAACAGGAAGTGTTGACTTTTCAATCAAGCAGCAATAAGTGTATAAGCCTGGCAGCTGCAGAGGCACAGGGTTATTCATGAAGTTAACTTGGCTAACTACAGTGGAATATTCAGCGTTCTTCAGCCAGAGACTATTACTTCAGCATTAAAACTCATTAGTCTGCTCCATTCTGGCCACTTGGTAAGCCCAAGAGGATCACTTTAGATACAGTCTGTTTGCTTTAGCCATGGCTTAATAACTGGCTGCCTTCTGCAGTCCAAAATTTTTAATGATTACGATCTTCAAGTGGATTTAATAATTGCAGAAGTTTGAGACAGTGGGAGTCACTGTGGTGTACAATATCCTAAGAATAAAAGGTGGTGAATGCACTGCGTACTATTCTACATGTTAGTGCGACAGAACAATACGGATCCACAGATATTTCGTCATTCACTTGAAATGTCAGAAATGTACACATACCCCAACTGTTTGGAGCTAAGCCTGTCTTCTGAGACACAAACTCCCTTAAGTTTTATGAGTCCTTATTGACTGCACAGATCCTTCATAGGGCCCTGTATGTAAACAGGCTTTGGGTCGCAGCATGAGAAGAAAATAGTTACAGTTCCAAAAAAGGAAACAATAGCAAAGAGAGGTGAAGACCTTTCCTGTCAGATAGATGAAAACAAAGATGGAAAGCAAGCGAGACCACGACAAGCAAAAAGCATATGCAGGAGTGATCACCTCCCCAAACATGCACACGCGCACACACACACACACACACACACACACACACACACACACACACACACACACACACAGTCTGTGTAATTTGGTAAACTTTATGGGGACTTTCCATTGCCATAATGATTAGCCTACTGAAGCTAATTAAAGCTACACCTACCCCTAACCCAAAACTTAAAGCAAATGTTTTGACTCTGTTGGTTTTTCAAGGTGCAGTTTCTTTGAAAAGCAGTTCTCCTTATGGGGATCAGCAACTGACATTTGACAATGTCAAAAATGTCAGATCTTTGTAATCTTGTGGAGTCATTTGGTAAAAGTAATAAACATTACACACACACACACACACACACACACACACGTTTGTCTTGCTATCCTTGTGAAGTCTTTCCACTGACATAATGATTACTGTAGCTAATTAATACTACACCTACATCTACACCTAACCTCAGAAACCTAATGGAGGCCCTTTGGCTCGTTTGGCTTTTCAAATAAAAGTTGCTGTTTTGTAAAAAAAAACACAATTCAACAGAACTTAAAATTGCCAGGTTTCTGACAATTGGTCCTCACAAGTAAGGAACACACGTACACACACACACACACACACACACATCCAATATAATAATGATTATTGTAGCTAATTGAGGCCAAAACTACACTTACCCCGAAACCTAACTGCAGTAAACTAAAGCAAATCTTTTGACTCTTTTGGTTTTTCAAAATAAAGTTACAGTTTTTGTAAAAAAAATAAATAAAATAAAATAAAAAATATACCAATCAAAATAAAATGCAGTTTCCTTGTGGGGACAATATTTCCTCACAATGTAAAAAATGTCAGCGCTTTCTATCATTGTGGGGACATTTGGTCACCACAATGTAGTAAATACATGGTACACACACGTACACACACACACGCACACACACCACGTTTGTCTTGTCATCCTTGTGAGGACATTAAATTCACATGCATGACAATGAAGGATTACTGCAACTAATCAAAACTAAACCTACACCTAACCTCAGTGACCTAAAAGTGTTTTGGCTCCTTTTGGGTTTTCAAATAAAAGTAAAAATTTTTGCTAAAAAAAGTTCTTTGTTAAAGAAGTGTGGACTGGTCTCCTCACTAGTCAAAATTCCAGGTTTTCCTATCATCGTAGGTACATTTGGCCCTCACAAATACGTCAAGACAGGATATACGTGCAATTTGTCATTCTGTCACTGTGCTGACTTTCCACTGAAATAGTAGAAATAGTAGCTATTAAATACACACCTGCACCTAAACGATACTTCAGTAATCCACAGCAAATGTTTTACTCTTTTAGATTTTCAAAACAAAATTGCAGTTTTTGTTTTCAAAAACCCTTGCGGAGACTAGCAGATTGTCCTCAAAAGGTACAAACTGTCAACTTTCTATCCATGTGGGGACATATGGATAAAACATGCCCCTACATCTCAAGATTATCACCCCCCCACCCCCACCCCACACACACACTCCACCTTGCTGAATGATTCTTAACCCACAATTCAACAAGCCCACACACCCCACTTCATTCAGTGTTCACCTGGGTGTCCATCATTAAGTATGTTTGAACTCTAAACCCCTCAGAGAAATGGCCACCCACAAATAATAATTACCACATATTTTTCACTTTGGGCATGTCACTCACATAGCCCTCACAACAATGCAAGGATTCTAACCAATACACCCACAGACATATCAAAAACAGGTAACAACACCTTGTGTGCTAGATGGAATGGACCCTACCACTTGGATTGGAGTGGAGTACTTCAGTTTTACAAATCTGTGACAGTTGCTGGCTCTGATAAATCAGGAGTCTAGCCTCCTCGCCAGAAGGCTCAAAAATGAACATCATTTAACACTAACGTGTCAGATGGAAGTGTGTAATTTAGGCTAGCAGTCAGCGTTTTGTCATTGCCGTGAGCTATTATGAGCTACATACACTTCCAACATCCTTTGGGTATTTTGGTGTTCAGCAGGAACACCAGTGCAAACTGTCAGCGGGAAGTAATAGGATAAGGATTGAACTTTCACCTCCAGGTCATTGCGTCACTCATCTGACTTAATCCATTTAATCCCATTGGTCACAATAGTGGATGTAAACAATACATCATTCAGTAACACTTTTAGAGCCTTCTAACTGAAAACTTTTTTTCCGGGAAATTGAAGCTTGGTAGTAACAGATCTGCCTGCTTTAGGTATCGACTGCTAAAGTGAAATCTCCCTCCTCTGTGTTCCCTGCATTCTGTGACAAAATCTAGAAGCATTTTCTTTACAGAATTAGTTTTAGCCGCCAGACAGAGGATAGGCATTTTTGTTTAAATAAAACAGAGTAGTTATTCAAACCTCATTCTTGGCTCACTGGCTGGACCAACATACCAAATACCAAAGCGTTCAAAGCCTTGACCCTTCAAACGTAAGATGTAAATTGTATATCCTTTTATATTCAGATGGCTCTGTCTATGTGGACTTCTCTGTCCATTTTAATACAACATTCTAAAAGGGGTTCAATGTGAAAAAAAAGGTGTTGATGGGCTCTACACTGTGGATGGCATAATTATGGGGAAGCATTCCCCGAATTCCTGGGGAGCTTTGACGCTACTAGTAGTTGTTTCATCTCATTTCAACATCTAAGCTTACTGTCTATTGGAAAAAGTCGACGTGTTCCGACAAGCAGGAGGAAGAAGCATCAACAAAGGCGCACAAAATCAAGATTACAGAGTCAATTTCCATGAGTGATAATAAAATGGCATGTAAACAAAATCACAAACATTGTTGAGAGGGTGCCATGACTTTTATTGAGCTGTTATATCATTAGAGTGTCTTGTGATGATACATTTGGGAATTGACTGACCTATCATTAAACAGAGCCAGTCTGGTCTCTTATCAAGTTGGTTTGTCAGTCTAGAATTTGGCATCAATTTGCTGAATCCCCAGCCATTATGAAATTACAACTCTGCATGGAAAACATTCAGGCCAGACCACTAGACAGAGAAAGAGTCTGGAGACAGAGACAGCAAAACATGGAGAGAGAAAATATTAAATCAAAGGTTGTATCCAGACTTGAGATTTTTGACAAGAACTCTTTATTAAACCTCACAATGCAGTGGGGAACCAATGGGGCCTTCTAGGCCTTCAAACTAGGCCTATCATTTTTAGGAACTAACAATGATTTCAATGTATTTAGTTTTCATTATACTGAATCTTGTTTTTATTTCAAAGTTTCACAATACTGCTTATATTTAATCTCTCCATATCTTTGAATGGACTTGTTGTAAAGTTTTGCTGGAAGTGAAATGATTAAGTATTGGCACATTGTCCAGCTAAGTGTCTACTTTCCAGGACAGGCAGGTGATAAAGTCAAGCTAGTGCTCAAGTTTGTTGGGACATCATGAAGCTTCAAGAAGGCCTTACAGGTCTGTTTAAGATTGTTTTAAGATTACCACTATTAGGAAGTGACAGCTGTATCAACCAGTCAGGTTTTGACTGCCAAGAGCTGAAACTGCTTTTGGACTTCTCAAAGCCCTAAATACATCATAGAAATACGACAGGATGACTGGCATTGGTCTCAAAAGAGAAATCACTTCTTCTGGAACTCAAAAGACAAAACTTTACGATGATATTCATCAATTCACAATGAAATATTGAAGGATTCTTGGCTTCATTGAGAATTAGGCTTTTTGTATAGGGGTAAGTATTGGTGCTGATTAAAGGAAAATGTTAAAGATTGCAATGGTGATTTTTTTTTTGTTTAGAGAAGTTGCTTTATAGTTGTTAATTGATGATTATTTTCTTTGAATTGTTTCAAAGACTTGACAAAAATGGGTTTCAGCTCTTCTGTTGAGTGGCCCTGAATGGTTGATGCATGCAGGACAACACATCAGCTTTCAGATTTTTGATACCTGGGCAAGACAAGATTGTGAATGGAAATTGTGAGAAGAAAAGGGACCGGCAATCCTGGTGAGGGTTGAGGCACTGGGCTTCAGATCTTCCAGGACTTTTGTGATTGGTATAGACAGCAAAAAGAAGCTTTGTTCCCGCCACCCAGTGACGCCATTCCTCAGGAGCAGTTTAATGGTAAGGAGCCCTTGGTCCCCGAAGCTGGTGCAAGTCAGCAGTTGAATGTTTGTGGAAATATAACGCCACCTTGTGCAATTTAGGAAGATGGCCCTGAGCTTGGGAAAGGATGGTGGTCTGAATCCAATGCATCCATCAAAATAATGAACAGGAGAGAAGGATCGGGACGTGCGAGCATCAGGTTGGTAGTGAAGTCAAGTCAAGTCAAGTCAGATTTATTTATATAGCGCTTTTTACAATGGAGCATTGTCTCAAAGCAACTTTACAAGTTTAGATTATCTCCTAATAACTACGTCCAATCCCAAATTGAGCAAGCCTAGGGCAACAGTGGCAAGGAAAAACTCCCTAGTTCTAGGAAGAAACTTTGGGAGGACCAAGACTCAAAAACCCATCAAGGCTCTTCCACCCATCCTGCTATCCAATATCTGCTCCTGGAAAATAAACTGCAGTACATCCGACTCCAGTGAGCTGCTTGGTGAGAATCTAGAGACTGCTCCATGTTTTTTCACTGAGATATGGCTCAGTGATAGAGTTCCAGATTCCGCCATTCAGCTAGACTGGCTAGCCTCGTTTTGTGCCGACAAAAACTCAGCTTGTAAGGCTTGCTTTACATCAACACAGAATGGTGCAAGAAGATAACAGTGTACTAGTTCCCAATCGCTGCTCATTGCTGGTGGTGTTTTTAACTGTTAGATGCAGGCCATTTTATTTACCACAGGACCACCCAGTGCTAATGCTACGGAAGCACTCTGAGCTGTGTGTGCCATTAGCTAACTGCAAAAACTACATACATGGACTGTTTATTGTTGCCGGAGATTTCTCAACCATGCAAATTTCAAGACAGTGCTCCCTAAATTCCATCAACATGTGAATTTTGCAAAGAGAAGGGCAAACATGCTAAATCTTGTTTACACAAACATTGTTGGTGCATACAGGATGGATCCCCACCTTGGATACTCAGACCACATCTCTGTTATACTAATTATAGCTTATCAGATGCTCTAAACCAGTTTAGAGGCAGGTGAAAATCTGGCCAGCAGGAGCCATCTCTGCTCTTCCGGACTGTTTTGAGCACTAGTACATGTTTAGGGAGGCTGCAAATGCCGATCAACTTGGAGTAGTGCACTTCATCAGCCGTCAACTACATCAGCAACTGCAGTGATGATTTCATTGTCTCCAAGAAAAGCACTACACGTCTGAACTGCTGCCAGAATTGTAAAGAGCCCAAGACTCTGCCTTCAAAGAGGGTGACAAGAAGCCCTGAAAACAGCAAGGGCCAAACTGTCCAGGGCGATCAGAGAGGAAAAGCATGTACATGGTCAGAGCATCCACAGCCACTTCCAGGCCATCACCAAATACAGGACTACACCAGTGATGTCTCCCTTCCAGATGCACTGCACAACTTCTACGCTTTGTTCAAGGCACAGAAGAACGTGGCAGTGAGGAAGACCATCCCTCCTCCCAATGACCAGGTGCTTTGTCTCACCATGGCTGAAGTGAGGGAAGCTCTACACAGAGTTAACCCAAGGAACACAACAACATTCCTGGCCAGCTAGCAGTTGTTATCACAGACATCTTCAACATCTCTCCGAGCAGTGCAAAGGTGCTTCAAGGTGACCACAATTGTCCCTGTGCCATCACCAGTGTCCTGCCTCAATGACTACAATCCCTTTACACTAACGCCCATTTTCATGGACTGCTTTGAGAAGCTCGTCATGAGACACATCAAGATCCTGCTGCCACCATCACCACACCGTGTAGTTTGCATGTCACCCCAACCCCTCTACATGGCTATCACCCTTCATATGGCTCTCAACCACTTGGATAAAAAGAACACACATGTTCAAATTCTGATCATAGACTTCAATTCATAATTCAGCCCCATCATACCTCAGCACTTGCTGAACCTGCTGGGCCTGAACCACTCTCTTTGCAACTGGATCCTCAACTTCCTGACTGAGAGACCTCAGTCCATCTCCATCATCACCATGCTGCATACTGGAGCTCCCCAGGGGTGTATGCTCAGTCCAATGATGTTCACTTTGCTGACTCACTATTGTGCAGAAAGGCACAACTTGAATCACATCACTAAATCGACAGTGAAACAACTAAGGTGGGCCTCATCAGCAAGAATGCTGAGTTAGCAAACGGACAAGAAGTGCAATGGCTAGTCGACAAGCTGTCTCTGAACGTTGATAAAACTAAAGAGACTTGATTACTTTAGAAGATGACAGATTGACCACTCTCCACTGAACATCAGTTCCTCGGATATCATCAAGAGCATCAAATTCCCTGGAGCTCACCTAGTGGAGAACCTCACCTGGTCCCTCAACACTAGCACCATAACCAAGAAAGCCCAGCGGCATTTCTACTTGACGAATCCAAGTTTGACATTTTTGGGTCCAATCATTGACAATATGTTATATAAGATTGGTATACCACTGCTAAAACAATAAATCTAATAGTGGCCTAAGACCTTTGCAGATGCCTTTTGTCACATTACAATCTGATAATTTAAATAAATTAAATCTGTTTTACAGATTTTTTAAACATTATAACCAACAGCATCAAAGTGAAAATAACACTTCAACATCTGGACAGTTATTCAACTTTAAGTAGTAAAACTGTGTTGAGATACAACTAATGACTTTCCAGATCACACACCAGGGTAAATGGGCCCCATCTGACTGTGTGTTGTATTTGATTAGAGCATAAACCTCACTGCTCCTGGATGCTTGTGGTTTGTAAAGGTTCTTTCAAAAGGGCTCTGAGATAAAGTTAGAGTGTAGTATTACCAATGCCTTGCCTACACTGGAATCACTCCAAACTGAATGACCAAGCTAAAAGTTTAGGGAAGCTTACAATAGGCAAGTGATAACTTAAAAAGTCGTACAAGTCTTTATAGCTGAGAACGACTGGTCTGGGCTTGTGACAACAGTTTCACAAGCTTTACACAAAGCTTATCTATATGGTAGAGTAGCAAAGAAAGTAGCCTCATTTAAACAGTGCCACACTCATGTCGTGCTTCTGATGCTATGTGCAAAAGGTTTAATCGACAAATGGGACAAAAACTGAATTTCTGAACTGAAAGTCAAGAACTATGCTTGCCAAAAACCAAAGACAACACACTACCCAATATACAGGCATGTTTTACAATGACCCAACTTACGATATTTCAACTTTGCAATGGTAATCCGATAATAAACATAAGTACACATTCAGCACAAACCATATTCTGAATTTTGAATTTTCCCAGGTAAGCGATACATAGTATACACAGTACTCTAACACACTCGGATGAGGATGTCGACAGTGCATGACATAGGGAGGCACATGGCAGTGAGGAAAAGACGTGGTCTTGCAATAATCATTTTTTGTTTTTCACTTGGAATACATTATTCAATAAATTATGAGAGATAAAAAATTCTTTATAATAAAAGAAACTTTATTTTAATGACTTTTCCCAACTGTAGCGGTGGTAGTGGGCGTGTTTAAAACGTGTTCAAATGTACACTATGCACTACAATTCTCTCCAGCACTTAACAGTGTGAAAGTTTGTGAACCCTTTAGAATTTTCTATATTTCTGCATAAATATGACCTAAAACATCATCAGATTTTCACACAAGTCCAAAAAGTAGATAAAGAGAACCCAGTTAAACAAATGAGACAAAAATATTATACGTGGTCCTGTGTTTATTGAGGAAAATGATCCTCAATAAATATGGTTGTGTTTTCCTTTCTCCAAACATAACGCTTTTCTTTTAAACCAAAAACTTTTATTTTGGTCTCATCCGTCCACAAAACATTCTTCCAATAGCCTTCTGGCTTGTCCACGTGATCTTTAGCAAACTGCAGATGAGCAGCAATGTTCTGTTTGGAGAGCAGTGGCTTTTTCTTGCAACCCTGCCATGCACACCATTGTTGTTCAGTGTTCTTCTGATGGTGGACTCATGAACATTAACATTAGCCAATGTGAGAGAGGCCTTCAGTTGCTTATAAGTTACCCTGGGGTCCTTTGTGACCTCATCAACTATTACACGCCTTGCTCTTAGAGTGATCTTTGTTGATCGACCACTCCTGTGGACGGTAACAATGGTCTTGAATTTCCTCCATTTGTACACCATCTGTCTGACTGTGGATTGGTGAAGCCCCAACTCTTTTTATAGGATGTTTTGTAACCTTTTCCCAGCAAACAACAAACTTTTTCTGAGGTCCCTCAGAAATCTCCTTTGGGTTCGTGCTCATGATCCACTTCAACAACTGTGTTTGTGAAGTAGCATACTTTGATAGATCCCTGTTCTTTAAATAAAACAGGGTGCCCACTCACACCTGATTGTCATCCCATTGAATTGCAACACCTGGACTCTAATTTCACACGTCAATTAACTGCTTAATCCTATAGGTTCACATACTTGGGCCACTCACTAATATTAATTTGGATCATTTTTCTCAATAAAAAATGACCACGTATACTGTTTTTGTCTCATTTGTTTAACTGGGTTCTCTTTATCTACTTTATGACTTGTGTGAAAATCTGATGATGTTTTAGGTCATATTTATGCAGAAATATAGAAAATTCTTAAGGGTTCACAAACTTTCAAGCACCACTGTATGTAGGGAGTCATTTTGGAGTGATGAGTGCTGTGAAATGTAGTGAGGAAAAGCTGTGTTCACTGTCATGTTTTAAACATGTTTAATGTAGCCTACATTTTGATATATACACTATATATTCAACTCATCAAGTTCGATAAATTCAACTTACG
Source organism: Ancistrus triradiatus (assembly GCA_025084515.1). Taxonomy (NCBI): domain Eukaryota; kingdom Metazoa; phylum Chordata; class Actinopteri; order Siluriformes; family Loricariidae; genus Ancistrus; species Ancistrus triradiatus. The sequence continues at coordinate 83,697 of JAJAGP010002975.1, forward strand.
ATGGATTTGTTGGAATGTATCGCCATTGTAAATCGGGGACTACCTGTACACCAAACTTACTATGATGCACAGTGGTGTGAACATAATGTTGTGAGGGTATAATTCTTTAGCTGGCACTCAACAATTGGTCAGGAGTGAAGCAAAATGGATGCTGGCAACTACAATCAAAATATTTGAGGAAAACCTGTGGTGGCCCTTTTCTAAAAAGCTGAAACTGGGCAGGTGGTTCTCCTTCCAGTACAACAATGACCCTAACCATACCAACAACAAAACACAGTGGCTTAAAGATAAGAAGCTGAATGTGTTTGAGTGGGAGAGTTTGAGAGCCCTGACTTAAAGTCAATAGAAAGTCTGTGGATGTACTTGAAGAGAGCACATACAAAAGAAAATTGTAGACGTACTAGATTTCTCCATTGTAACTCACTTTTTCTATTAGTAGGCCAGAGGCTTAAAAGATGAAAAACAGAGCTATGTTTGTTCACAATTAAAATTAGTTTTGAAAGAAACTAAAAACATTTATTGACTAAACAAAAAAACTACGATGGATTGTCTGGAAGTTCATTAGATATTTTCTGATGTTTAGAAAATGTTAGACGTGATTTTTTTAGGCCAATTCTCATGGAAACTATAATTAGATTCCAGACACTTTAAAAATCTTTTTAGCACTTAAATCCTTTATATGCAACATGGGAGTGTTTGTGTTGCACTCTTTTAGTTTTTGCCAGATGCTGGGTCTAAATCTAGTGCAGTCATTAGAGAAGGAATAAAAATCTTGATCTGGATCGTGATCTTGTTAGTAAAATCAGACGTATTAGTGAAAAATGTCATCCACCAACTTACAGTACACTTTTAATATATTTTTTAAGTTTTGCCTCCAACCCAAAGCAGGGCATAATCCCTAATTGTCGTCTATGCTGACACTAGGAACACCAGTACGCCAGCGCAAGCATGCAATTATCCACTCAGCAATCATATGGCAGTTCAACAATCAAGCTATTAATTTCACACCAAATATCAGAATCTGATCTAAGTGACTTTGACTGTGGTTACTGGTACCACACAGGGTGGTTTGAGTAGTTCAAACACAGCCAGTCCTGATATTCTCAAACATAATCTCTAGCATTTACACTGAATGATGCGACAAACAGAAAATGTTCAGTTAGAGGCAGTTATGTGGGAGGTAATACCTTGTTGACGATAGAGATCAGAGGAGAATTGCAAGGCATGTTTAAATTGAAAGGAGGGCTCTAGTAATTTGCATAACCACTCTTTCCACAATGGTGATCAGAGAGAGTTTTGGTCACATCAGTATGAAAGCCATCTGATCCAAGTGGTGTGCACAGTGTTTGAGCAGGCAAGCCAGGTCCAAACCCTAATTCTAATTGTTTCCATACAGACTTGGGCCAGCCCTGTGTTAGACCTCAGCCCATAGCACCAAAAGATGGGGATTAAGTAAAAATTGAGACTCACAATGGCCAAACACGTACACTCTTTGACAAAAAACAAAAATAACACACCAAGAAGGAGTTGTTGGGATCGAACGAACCTTTATATGTGTGAATGTAATGATGACATATGTAAGTGATTAAAGTGACAATATTAGAGCGAAAGGATAAGGTTTATTGGGGAAAACTGTACAATTGAATGGCAACACTACTCCCAAGACCTCCTAACAGCTAGGTCAGAATGGCCTAGATGGCAGGCAGTTCGTCAAAACAACCATCCTGCATCTCTTGGTCCAATAATGAACTATGAACTGGGAAAAATGTCTTTGAGTGCATCATAGAGGCATGTCCAGCAGTCAACAACCTCTCTCCAAGCTATACACTACATGAGGGCCTTTTTATAGGGTAGCACCTGAGGGCCTTTTTATAGGGCAGCGTGGGAAGCAGCTTTACCCCCTCTTGTGGCAAGACCAAGTGTGTAATCAGACCACACCTGTAATCATTTACATATCTGCCTGAAACATAACTGCATACTGACTTTTGCAGCAATTCAACATTTCTGTCTGTGTGCTCTATGTTTTTGTCTTTATTGCTTAATTATATTTCAGACATAAACTGAAGTCACCAAAATATAAGAGGGTTAATACAAACTCAATACTAAACATTTGTTACAATATTGCAAAAACATTTTTTTTGTTTTTCACTTCAACAAGTAATAGACTATGTATGTCTGGATGCTTAATATGCTGAACAACCACTCTGCATGAAAATAATAATAATAATAATAATAATAATAATAATAATAATTTGGCTAAATTTAATATCTTCTGGTGGCGGCGTAGCAAAGATGCAGTTCTTCTTACATTCCCATGGTGCATCAGCTTCTGTTTGCCACCGCAAATAGAGCAAATTGAGATAATTTCAAGTCAAGTCAAGTCAGATCTATTTATATAGCGCTTTTTACAATGGAGCATTGTCTCAAAGCAACTTTACAATTTTAGATTATCTCCTAACATCTACATCCAATCCCAAACTGAGCAAGCCTAGGTGGCAAGGAAAAACTCCCTAAGTGTTATGAGGAAGAAACCTTGGGAGGACCAAGACTCAAAAAGGGACCCAACCATCTTGGGTGGCGTAGATGACAAATCTAAGAATGAAACTAATTTATCTAAACTAATAAGTCATGGAGTCATAGTTCAATTAAAATGTAAAACATGCACATCGGCATTATGTAGTCCGATACACAGAGTCACTCCAGGATCCTGAGTCTAAGCAGTTTCAGCGCTTCTAAGGAACACAGTGCTAGCAAAACATTGCTCAGCATTTAGTCTGCTCAGCTGATGCTGCATGTTTTAATAAAACTTTGTGTTTAATAAAAGTCCATGCACCAGAGGCTGTGCTGTCACTATAGCTTTATGACAACAGCTAATATATGTGGCAAGGTAATATATGTAATATGTAATGTAATATATGGGACAAGCAGGTTAATAACAGACCACTTATCGGACCACTGGTGTACAGTGGGGCCAAAAAGTATTTAGTCAGTCACTGATTGTGCAAGTTCTCCGACTTAAAAAGATGAGAGGGGTCTGAAATTTTCATCATAGATACACTTCAACAATGAGAGACAAAATGAGAAAAAAATACAGGAAATCACATTGTAGGATTTTTAAAGAATTTAATTGTAAATCATGGTGGAAAATAAGTATTTGGTCACCCACAAACAAGCAAGATTTCTGGCTCTCACAGACCTGGAACTCCTTTTTTAAGAAGCTCTTCTGTCCTCGACTCATTACCTGTATTAATGGCACCTGTTTGACCTTGTTATTTGTATATTAGACACCTGTCCACAGCCTCAAACAGTCAGACTCCAAACTCTACCATGGCCAGAACCAAAGAGCTGTCGAAGGACACCAGGAAGAAAATTGTAGACCTGCACCAGGCTGGGAAGAGTGAATCTACAATAGGAAAGCAGGTTGGTGTAAATAAATCAACTGTGGGAGCAATTGTAAGAAAATGGAAGACATACAAGACCACTGATAATCTCCCTCGATCTGGGGCTCCACGCAAGATCTCATCCCATGGGGTCAAAATGATAATGAGAACGGTGAGCAAAAATCCCAGAACTACACGGAGAGACCTGATGAATGACCTGCAGAGAGCTGGGACCAAAGTAACAAAGGCTACCATCAGTAACAACACAACGACTCCGAGAGGACTCGATCCCTGCAGTGCCATGCGTGGTCCCCCTGCCTTAGGCAACATAAATGTCCAGGCCCATCTGAAGTTTGCCAGATAGCATATGGGATGAATCCGAAAGAGAATTGGGAGAATATCATGTGGTCAGACGAAACCAAAATAGAACTTTTTGGTAAAAACTCAACTTGCCGTGTTTGAAGGAAAAAGAATTCTGAGTTGCGCCATACCTACTGTGAAGCATGGGGGTGGAAACATCATGCTTTGGGGCTGTTTTTCTGCAAAGGGGACAGGACGACTGATCCGTGTTGAGGGAAGGATGAACGGGGCCATGTATCGTGAGATTTTAAGCCAAAACCTCCTTCCATCAGTGAGAGCATTGAAGATGGTACATGACTGGGTCTTCCAGCATGACAATGGCTACGTAAAAAGCATTTCAAGGTCCTGGAGTGGCCTAGCCAGTCTCCAGACCTCAACCCCATAGACAATTTTGTGGAGGGAGTTGAAAGTCCGTGTTGCCCCAAAACATCACTGCTCTAGAGGAGATCTGCATGGAGGAATTGGCCAAAATACCAGCTACAGTGTGTGCAAACCTGGTGAAGACTTACAGGACACGTTTGACCTCTGTCACTGCCAACAAAGGTTATGGTACAAAGTATTGAGTTGAATCAAATTTATTGACCAAATACTTATTTTCCACCATAATTTACAATTAAGTTCTTTAAAAATCCTACAATGTGATTTCCTGGATTTTCTTTCTCATTTTGTCTCTCATAGCTGAAGTGTACCTATGATGAAAATTACAGACATCTCTCATCTTTCTAAGTAGGAGAACTTGCACAGTCAGTGACTGACTAAATACTTTTTAGCCCCACTTTATATGCAATCAGATTTTATGCAGCACATACCTCCATTTACAGATGTAACAGTTCAGTTTGTATAATGGTGTTAGTACAGAAGCAGACATGTTTTAAATGATATTGTTTTTGCACTCAGTTTAGGCTGCCATCAAACACAAGCAACAATTGAGTAGCAGTTAATGGAAAGATTAGGTGACATATAGGCCAGTGGTTCCCAAAGTAGGGAGCAAAGTAGAGTGGAGGACCTATTAAAAGTGAGGACAAAGCAAAGCCAATGAATGAGGAATTTTGAGCCAGAAAAATCTCAGACAGAAAACTTAAGACACATACTTGTAATAATTCCATCGTAAAAAGTGATTTTTATGATCGTTTAATGTTTAAAATAAATTCCAGTGGCGTATTCTTATCTACAAAAGGAGGCAAGGCAGAAGAAATTGGGTATTGGTTATAGACAGATAATTATTTGAGCATTTTAGTTTACGGCTTCTACTTTAGTAAAATTTTGTTTTTTATGTGTTTTTATAATTATAATAATAATATTCAGTTTTAAGTGAGATTTTGGTTTTAAAAGCTATTATTATTAGTAGTTGTAGTAGTAGTAGTAGTATTCCCAGAGAACAAGAAAAAAGTACAAGAAGAGGCGTATCAGTGGTCTGTAGTAAAGCTGGAAAGTCAATTTTTAAATATGAGTGTATAAATGGGTTTAGTGCTTGTTGAAGTTGTATTTGTTTCATGTATTAGAAAGATATCACATGATGTTACTGCACTGTTGGTCTTTCTAAATAAATTGGATGAATTAGAAGGGTGTGTGTGTGTGTGTGTGTGTGTGTGTGTGTGTTACCGGTGACAGATTAAGGTCTGTACTGAGATAAACTCAATTTAGAATCACTGATATGAGTGAGTGCTTAAAGACTGTACGATACACATGTGTCTCACTGGTTTGTTTAAAGACAGTAAAATGGATTTTCAGTTTGCTTAAAAATCGCTTCTCTTTATTTATAGTTTGGAGATTTAGACATAATAGTTTTAGGAAAATCACAAACCCATGACCGACTCTCCTCCTGCCCATATTTACTCCCATATCACACCCTGATGATGAGCAAGCTAAGAGTACACTTTCACTCTGGCCATAGCATTACTCTCCAGATCTGTTTCATCTGTTTCACATCTGTTTTTTACTGTAACGCCTTACTTACTGGATGCTCTAGTAAATCTATAAATAAACTTCAATTAGTTCAGAATGCAGCTGCCCGAGTGCTAACTCGATCTGGAAATTTTGATCATATCACTCCTGTTCTATCATCACTGCACTGGTTACCAGTTAAATTCCGCATTGATTACAAAATACTTCTTATAACTTATAAAGCTCTACATGGCCTGGCCCCACATTATCTGAGTGACCTCTTAGAGTCTTACAATCCAGCTCGTCTACTTCGTTCGCAGGGTGCAGGACTTCTTTTAGTTCCTAGAATTAAAAAAGTCACAGCAGGGGGAAAGGCTTTCTCATACATGGCCCCCCAACTATGGAATAAATTACCCACTTTCGTTCGAGACTCAGACACTCTCCAAAGTTTTAAGTCTAGGCTAAAGACATACCTATTTACACAATCTT